>JALIZH010029841.1:0-10274 GCA_030522465.1 Rhipicephalus appendiculatus
TATATGGTAGTTTGTGGACCCGGGCGCTCAAAGAGCCAAAAACGAGATATGTGGAGGGGCACAACGTTTACATAAAGCACGATGAGAACTTATTTTCTACATATGTACACGGTACATACAACAAGGATACTGTCTAAATACACCGTCCAAGGAACGCGTTACTGCCCCGTCATTAATTTCTCGGCTTCCCAATTTTGGACGAGAAAGCATTAGAGATATCAAGTCGCTCCTAGACAAATGCAAGCGGATTGCGGAGGTACTAGAGTTTGATACGACATCTTCAGGGGGACAGCTTCCGAGACAGAGGAGTGGAAGATACTGGCGCGCGACGCATGCGCGCTCAGCGGCCCCATGTAAGTACGCTACCACGTGCTCTCAGATATATTAGTACTAATTTTTGGTGTTTTGTCAATTTACAGCGCTAATGCTTCCCGCAAAATGCTCTGATCTGATTCCTCTTATGCAGTTTCTCATAAGGACTCCCCAACGCTTTTCTTTTATATATTTATTTATATATTTATTTATTTATTTATTCATTTATTTATTTATTTGCCGATACTGCAGGCCCTCCTACGGCCCATACAGGGAGTGAATACAAACATTAAAAACAGACAATAAATAGTAATGCATTGAATAGCTTGGCCTAATTGAAAGAATAAATATGTAACAAGTACACAAATGGAAAGTAGCAAAGTCCACTTCATATATATTTTCAAACAAGAGAATTGCACTCAAATCAAGGTATTTTTAATATAAGTCACTCATATCAATAAATCTAATATTTCCAATGCGTTCAGTAAATGAAGCCAGCGAGGCAGCGCTCCCTGCTTCTGCAGACAACCTATTACAATAAAAGCCTTAGGGGTGTGCGAATGGTGAATTTGAGAACCGAATCGAATACGAATATAAATCGGATACTGTTCGAATAGTTTTCTAATAGTAAGGAACCATTTTTAAAGCAGCCCAAAAACTGATAAAAGTAACTAACCTCAAACCAGCCCAAGAATCCTACAACATTTTAATTGCAAAAAAAAAATTACACCATCTCCCGCTAAAGGGAACCATGTGTAGATGTGAAGCAGTGGGCGCTAACGCTTACACTGGCGGCGGCGTTGACGCTGGCGCTCATCGCAGCGTTGCGCAGGAGAAACCTGGGGAGGTGCAAAACACGTAGTGATGGACCGGTGTTTCCTACTGGAACATGCCAATCGCTGCTAATGGGCAATGAGAGAGAAGAATCCGACTGGACACAGAGACCCGCAGTCCGCTTTTAGTTAACGCGCACGCTGCGAATTTTTATTGTTCAACAACGCACAGGAGAAATCTCCCACCGGCACCACCTGGGAGGTCAAGATCCAGTGCCATATGTCCCTTTCCTGCCCGAGAAAAATATAATGGAGAAATTGCTAACTTGCTCAAAAATTACTGACGTTTGCTCTATGGTAATTAGGTTTTCAAAGGTTAAATTGTAAGAATTGGAGTTTTTGCCCCAGAAAACAGACCCGCACATATGTGCGGGCTGGGCTTTATTCATGTGATTCACCGCAGCGAGGAATACAACTGATAACGGCTAAGACAAAGCAAATAATGCGTGGTCAGCGCTGCGAATGCAACATTTTAGAGTATTGTGTGTCACTTGCGAGGCACAGGTATAAGTTGCACTTCATACAACGCGTCTTTGAGCAAGAAGCTACACTTGACAGCCTGCAGTGATGTGGAGATGTCAAGCTGTATACTGATCGCCAGTGGTACGTATAGCTGAGTCTAATCGCTTGGCTATGCCGGGCGCCTTTTACACTCCAATAAAGTTGTCTAAGGATTGATCTTGTGACACATTTTTCTTTCCGCTTTCAATTCTTGGGCGCCTGGTGACGACCAAAATTCCTCAGAGATCGGATGCAGCCTATGATCAGGTCCATACCTAAAGCTGCTTGATCTTTTGCACAGCCACTTGCAAAAATTGTTTCATATCTACAACTAGGGCACACTGCCGTTTTTTCAGCCGTAACTTCAAAGATCGTTGCATTAAATTAGTGTGAGAAAGTTGGCAAAGGAGTCTTGAGAACAACGAGAACGTCGGCTGTCTCACCACTTCCAAGCAGGTGATGCTTTGCAGCCGAATGTGTTCTTCCAAAAGGCATCAATTTCACTGAAACTGACAGGATAGGGTGAGTGGTCACCTGGCCCAGTTATTACGGAGGCGACTGCTCCAAAACACGCTTTCCATACTCCAGTTTTCATCACTAAGTTGGCTCGAACGACGAATATGAATCTCTAACAATTCGTCAACGTGGTCCCTACCCAATTCTGACGCAATACATCAGGAGGCTCAATATCTCTTCTATGTCTTCATTCTCTGGTTTGAAAATATCGGCGTTTGAAAAAAAAAAGAAAATTCAGCGCACACAGAAGCTTGTTCCCTAAGTTAGATAATTTTAGCAATTTTGACCCTCAATGTTATTTATTATCCTTAGAATTTCACTGGCGATACTGAAACTCTATATCATAGGCAATGTAAAATGTAATTCTTTGAAATATAATGCTTGTTGTCACAACACATTCACAAAATAAATATTTTCTGCGTCAATGGTGATCACTAGAGGCCGGATTTTTAGGCACTAAAAAAGCGCGTTTTAGGCGCCAAAAATAGGCAGGCAAAACACCGTTTTAGGCTTCCAAAATAGTAAATATAGGCACGATAAATTTTTACATAAATTCAAAATATTTCAAACAAAGACGTACCCGACCTGTATTTACGACAGGAAAGAAAGATACGTTACTCTTTATGATGGCACAAAGGTGCCAACCTTGAACATAGCCATGCAATTGTCCTTTGTCCCGCACGGTTCCTAGAACACAGTCGCTCCTTTTATTTTGTGTCATTGTGAGTCAAGTGTCCACCGTGGAATCAACACACTCCTGGATCTCTAGTTTCGGCATGCACAGAAGCAGATAGTTGGACTGTTAAAAGACCAGAACAGAGGGATGCCTCGTATTGTCTGGGTCTAATCGCGTAGGGTCAGTTGCTACTCCGTCGGTGAACACCTTTAAAGGGCCTCGCACCACGTCTGAGCATTTTGAGCTGACCAGTGTTTTGCATGGACTGGCCACTCTCGATCACGTCTGCCAAGATTTGCAACGCTGCGCGCCGCGGAAAGATGTCACATTTCAAAATGAATGCCGCTCTCCCTTTTTGCAGGCGCGCGACCCTAGATGGAGAGGTTGAAGTACCACAAGGAATGGTCCTGCGTAGTTATCTGAGTTCTGACGTCGCTCCTCTACGTAGACATTGGTACTCTGACATCGCTCGCAGTAGCGCATGGCACAGCGAGAATTATTCGAGGCGACATGTGTAATTTGTGCAATCTGTTGCTTGAATAGATGAATGAAAGTTGATAGAAATAATAACACACAAGCGGGATGTGTGTGCGTTTTTATTTTTATTTTTTTATTACTTCGAATCGCAGTGAGATGTGAGACTAATCTGCCTCCATTTCCTATGCGTTCGTGTTTTCGCCGTGCCGGCGCCAGCCCTGACAACGCTTGGCGCATTTTTAGTGCACCATCCCTAACAGCAGTTCCAGCTGTGCGACGCGGTGTATCGCGGTAAGTATACATGATCCGTGGGACAGCCTCTCCAAACGTGCGCGTACTGAGGGATCCACCCCACAGAAACAGGCAGTAGACTACAGAGAACGCCGAAATGACACAACACCGCTTGCGTGCCGTGCAACACCTGGCTCATGCACGGCATGCGCACGTGACCTTGCGTGTGCATGACGCCTCCTAGCATCATGGTTTCGCGGTTCGTAATGAACCAACTTCAAAGATTATTGTGATCCAACGCTCTTCCTTGGGCACGCAACAACTTCAAGTGTCTAACTACAATTTATCACGTGATTTGGTGAAGGGTCCTTTAAGAAGTCAATTACAAAGAAAACCAAAGCCGCGTGCACATCACATTTTTCTTACTTTTGATTTACACTCTCCTTTCCCCTGACGGCACTTTACGGTTTCGCATTCGTTCGCCACCTTCCCGCGGCTGTACAGACGGAACTCTTTATTCCTGCCCACTGCCACACCCATGTCTTCAAGGTGGTTCACTTCCATGAGGACACTGGAATGGACAAACGGCTGTAGAAGCCACCCGCCGCGTCTTCGGTCATGGACGCCACTCTCCTCTTCCCATCTTTATTTCCCTCTCCCCATTCCATAGCAGGCGCTCAGACGTGCTCCCATTTAGGGTTGCAGAAGTAGCGTCTTTTCCTCTCCTCAACCCCTCTTCCAGCCGCTCGCGACAGTCAGCGCGTTCTCGTAAGATTGCCGGCGCGTCCCATTTTACGGCTGCTTGCAGTTGTTTTCCAGAAGGTGATTGAACTAGAGGGCTAGTTTGAACCCCATGGTGTTCTTAAAGGTCGATGTTGCCCGGGAACATGAATAACGGTCTCAAACTGCACTCGAAAGTGAAATTTGGGGGTTAAATAGTGTTCATATAGGCACAAATTTGGAAAATAAGCATTTATAGGCACATATCGGCATTTAGGCACGAATGCCGAAAATAGGCATTTATAGGCACTATAAAAACACTATAAAAGCCCTTCTTAACCTCTAATTCGTGCTCATATATCAATGTGGCACGATAGGAACGCAAGGAGAAAAATAGGCATTTGCCTATAATCCGGTCTCTAGTGATCACAATTCACGCACATCACTTCCCGTCGCTAACTTCAGATATAAGAAAACATCAATAAACACCAACGAAAAAAAGTGCCAATAAGACGCCAAGAAAGCTATTCGCAATAAAAAAAAAAAAAAACAGAATGCGCAGGCGCAACCGCGCGCGGACGAGCCAACCTGCGCCGCTCTGCCGCGCACTTGACGAGGACTAAAGCCCAGCCCGCACAAACGTGCGGGTGACTTTTTCACGCTTGAGTACACAGGGTGTGTGGTAGGAACGCGTAATTTTTTTAGCGCAGCATGTTTTTCGAAGTCTCATTATTCCTTTCCTAAGCATACACCCCCGAAAAAAAAAATGTACAACAAGAAGGAGCGTTGATTTATACGTCTGAGGTAGCTGCTGTCGGCGCACGTGCTCAGACGGCATTTTTGGCGGAAGATTACTTGCCCTCTGGTGCCAAAATTATTGAACTACTGAAACAGATATATTCCCGTAAACATTGACTTTAGCGGCACAGAGCTATGAAACCCAAACTGAAACAGGTGCAGTTTCGTGAGCGTCTTTATTGACCCACACATTTGTGCGGGTCAGGCCGTAAAGGGATATACGGGGTGACCAGTGAACGGTTGTGCAGCGCGAGCAGCCGGTTTTTTCAACCAAGAAACTGGCTATATTCGCGGACAACTTTTCTTGGCAATGAAGGGAAAGCTACATGGGCGGAGCTTCTGCACATGTACTACTACGCGAAGTAGTCCGGTATGTCATTCGTTCCGTACCGCTGTGGAAAGTGATGGCTGTGCGCGATCAGCGTTTCCTATCAACGCACACGCCGCTTCGCGTTCGAGGTACAGTAAAAGGCGTGGCTTTCTGACGCGTTCAAAAACGCGTAGTGACAACGAATAAATTAAAACAAATATTATTATCTTGCTGGTGTGATCTGCGTCCTGTGTCAAAGAGCGACATCCAGGAAATGAAGGCAGTATTTTTCATATCTCACGTAGAAAATGAGGACACTATTGTGGGACTACATTCATTGGCGGTAGGATACGCGCGATTTGGCTCTGTAGCCTTCGCTGCATTGCCAAGAAAAGTTGTCCGCGAGTATAGCACACGCTGCCTGCGTCGGCGTCGCGAGGCGAGAGATGGGGGGAACGTAGGAGAGAGACGGAGGGGACGCACATGCGCAGTGAGGGTGTGGTCGCCGCGTAGAGGGATGCCTAGGGGAGAGGGAGAGGAGGTTTTTATTTTTTTTCAACGGCTTGCGCATGCGCAGTAAGGGTGGTCACGCCACACACAACCACCACGGCCACCACCGGTTTGAACTTCGCCATAAGATGCTTAACATCTAAAATAGAGGAGGCGCTGCGGGAGATATGGACGCGATTGAAAAACATGAGCTTGTGCTGAACCAACGGCATTACACCGTGACCAAGGGCCACTGCCAGCGGCAGCACCTTATCGTCGGCACAGGGCTTTTTCGTGCAAAGCGTCGCAGTTCGTGCACAGCGTCACATTTTCAGCGCAGCCTAAAAAACAGTAGGGTCTTTAGAATTACGTGCCTATGTATTTTCTAATAAAAGAACACACGACCTGACACTAACATATTAATGTTGCGCCTCAGGTATGCGCAGTATTTGCTTTTTAATCGAATATGTTCGCAAGTATGAACGCAAACACCAGTTCAAGATGGCTGGGCGTTCAGAAAGTGGTTAAACTTTGGCCGAGTAGCTGAATCGGGTTACGGACAGACAGACAGACAGCCAGACCAAAATTTTTGCGTTCAAGTATCCCAAGAAAGACTATCGTCTTTAAAAAAAAGCTTTCTTTTGCCGATCGCACTAGATCTTGCAGGTTAGAAGTAAAGCTTGAAAGGTGACTCGTGTTTCCACGTTTGTGCCGACGTTTAATTTTCCGTTTGAAATGAATCATTTCTTGGGTGAACCACGGATATTCACTATTAGTGCCTCTCTTTTTCAACGGCACGTACTGTTGCTCGCAAAAGAGAACACTTCCTTTAAAATTTTACCACATTTCATTGACATTAATTTGGCTAAAACGATCTAAACGCGATTCCAAACAGCCTAAAAATGCTTTATAATCCGTATGAGTGTAATCTCTGACGAAAGTATCCGATGGCTTAGTAAAAGAACGTGTACCTGAAACAGGATATGAATGAGCAAGCAACTTGTGATCGGATATCCATTCCTCTACACTGACGGAACAGCCTAAGAGTGACCTGCTAACAAGTGCTAAATCAAAGAGCAAGGATGATGAACTGTCAATCCTGGTAGCCTCAGAATCTAGTAAGCAGAAGTTCATCGCGGTCGTGAGCAGTAAGCGTTCGGTCGACGGCGACGCCGCTGAAGACTGCTTTGCAAAGCTTGCACCTTCACGAATCAGCGAAATGCTGATCGGTCGCTCCATTGCCGACGAGGAGGAACAGAGATGGAGGCCCAACAAGTGGAAAAGGTGGAGGAACAACCACATGACGGAAGTGGTTAGAGAATTTGACTGGCTGAGGCGGTGGGACGCGTTGCCCACTCGCCAGACTGTCACAGTGGGGCGTAGTTCCCAGTGATCGCTGCCCCAACTGTGGCAGAGAAACGATCCGCCTTACGATGTTTGAATGCGTGGCAGCCAAAGGCATGTGGCACGTCGTGTGGCGCCAATTCGGAGTATCTGCTTCATCGCGCGGTCAGCACAAGAGGGGTTTCTTTGAACAACTCGCATTTTCGGTCACGATGTTTGTATTGTGGCGCCGGCGCTCTTTAGCCGAAGCACGCCGACAACCACAACGAGCTGCGTACCCAGCGTTACAGAAGATTAGGATGATCATGGTTCGGTACCTGACCGAACAGCTAGAAACACACGGTGAAGAAGCCTTCCTCAGAAGGTGGCATACACGATTTTTTTGGAGTGAGGAAAGGGAATATTGAATTTCCTCTGCTGCCGTTTTCAAAGCGACTGGCACGGGAAAAAATGAGCCGCGTTTCATACGAGCCGGCCCAAGGCATGTTCTGAGTGCTAATGAGTTTCTGTGTTCCTTTTTTCTTGCTTTTGTCAGTGATTAGTGACCTGTGTTAGCGTTGCAGTTCCAGTGTACCTATGTTCCCTTGTTTGTACGTCCCGCGGAAGTCATTTTGTTATTCAGTGAAGTTATAGTCACCTGAATTGCCGTTACGTGTATGCAATAAACTTCCCTGCGTTTCTGATCTGCTGGGTTCTTTGCCATCATGAGAAAAATCGACCCAGTTTATACCCAGCAGATTAAAGTCTTCTGCTATTATAATACGTGATCATGGAATTCGTATTATCTGCAAGATAGTCCTGAATGGCTGTTAAGTATTCGGGCGAAGCACTCGGGGGTCGATACACGCCACCTATAAGTATAGTTTTAGCAAGAAATTTAATTCTGCACCACACGCTTTAATGGTTACTAATTCCATCCAAAAGAGTAAATGCAACGTTGTTTTTATTGGCTTTAGCCACTCCTCCCCCCTCGCAACACCCTATCTGTACGAATAAGCGCATAAGTAGATAGTAAGGCGTCCAAATCCTGCACATCTGCATGTAGCCATGTCTCAGTGGTTACCAAGACAGTAACTACCATACTTTTCGAAAATGATCACGAAATGCTGCCGATTGGAAGTCAGCACTCCAGGGAACATATTAGCCAAACGTTATAGCTGAGCCCGTGTCATGGAATTTGAGAGTTTAGTTTCAACGTAAGCTAGCAATCTCTCACTATTGTCCTACGCGGTGAGGCAATGGTTATGGCGCACGGCTGCTGACCTGAAGGTAGCGGGATCGATCCCGGCCGTGGCGGCCGCATTTCGATGGAGGCAAAATGCTAGGGGCCCATGTACTGTGCGATGTCAGAGCAAGTTAACGGACACCAGATGGTCGAAATTTCTGGAGCCCTCCACAACGGCGTCCCTCATAATCATGTCGTGGTCTAGGGAAGTTAAACTCCCCATATTATTGTTAGAATCCCTCGCTCTCCTCTGGACAAATGATATCATATACCCAAAATCCCTGTCGAGAGACACTTCGTATGCAGGGTGGCCAGTTTTTCTAACATAATCTCTCCACCGTCTTTCAACAGTGCTGATGTTACCTGATCCTCACCAGCGGATTTGCCTCTTTGCATGCCCTTTAGGGCTTTCTTTACTTCTCCTGTCAATACTGGTGGGATGTCAGATTCCTCAGAATTAATACGACATTAGAGTTCAATCAACCAAGGGACCAGGCAGGATTTCGTACAGGCTTCTCAACAACAGACCATATTAAGGCGAAAGCCTTTAATGTCTCATGCTCACGTCCGTCCGGCGTCCGTCCGGTGTCCGTCCGGCGTCCGGTGTCCGTCCGTCCGTCAGTCCGGATGTCCGTCCGTCCGTCCGTCCGCATGTCCGTCCGTCCGGATGTCCGTCTGTCCGTCCGTCCGGATGTCCGTCCGTCCGTCTGTCCGTCCGTCCGTCCGCATGTCCGTCCGTCCGTCCGCATGTCCGTCCGTCCGTCCGGATGTCCGTCTGTCTGTCCGTCCGTCCATCCGTCCGTCCGTCCGGATGTCCGTCCGGATGTCCCGTCCGTCCGGATCTCCGTCTGTCCGTCCGTCCGGATGTCCGTCCGGATGTCCGTCTGTCCGTCCGGATGTCAGTCTGTCCGTCCGTCCGTCAGGATGTCCGTCTGTCCGTCCGTCCGTCCGGATGTCCGCCCGTCCGTCCGTCCATCCGTTCGTCCGTCCATCCGGATGTCCGTCCGTCCGTCCGTCCGTCTGTCCGTCCGTCGGTCTTTCCGTCCGTCTTTCCGTCAGTGGAATGGCCACAGGCTTTCGCCTAACACACTTTGGAATGTACAAAGTGTCCTTCAATTTTTTCATACTATCAATCAGGTGATAGAGAAATGCGCGGAATACAACCATCCCCTATACATAGCCTTCATAGATTACGAGAAGGCATTTGATTCGGTGGAGACATCAGCAGTCATGCAGGCACTGCGGAATCAGGGCATCGACGAAGCCTATATAAACATAATGGAAGAAATCAACAGCGGATCCACAGCCACTATAGTCCTCCATAAAGAAAGCGACAGAATCCCAATAAAGAAGGGCGTACGGCAGGGAGACACGATCTCTCCAATGCTATTCACCGCGTGTTTACAGGAGCGTTTTTCAGGGCCCTAGATTGGGAAGAGTTAGGGATAAGAGTTAATGGAGAGTATCTCAGTAACCTGCGATTCGCTGATGACATTGCATTGATGAGTAACGCGGGAGACGAATTACAGCTTATGATTACTGAACTGGATACGGAAAGTAGAAGAGTAGGTCTAAAAATTAATATGCATAAAACTAAAGTAATGTGGAACAATCTTGGCAGAGAACAGCGCTTTGCGATAGGTGGCGAGACACTGGAAATTGTAAAGGAGGTAGGTCTACTTAGGACAGGTAGTAACCGCGGAGCCGAACCATGAGAGTGAAATAACTAGAAGAATAAGGAGGGGATGGGGCTCATTCGGCAAGCATTATCAAATCATGAATGGTAGTCTACCACTATCCCTCAAGAGGAAGGTATATAACAGCTACATCTTACCGGTACTT
>JALIZH010029844.1:0-13587 GCA_030522465.1 Rhipicephalus appendiculatus
CTACTGCCTGTGTTTTCTCCCCAAGCACGATGTGTGGTTGAGGACTACTTTAGGGAGTTTTGACGTAAAAAATATGAAAATACCAAGCAGGCGAGTTCACACGAATGGCAAGGACTGGGTTATCAATAGCTGGTACTAAAAGTACGCAAGGTGTTTTGCAAGCAGCGTAGTTACCCAATGCACCATGTCTTTACATAAGTGGTGAACAGGAGTCGGCGATACAAAAGTGGAATATTTTCTTCGATATTTGCGCCTCAAGTAATTTAGAACATGATCACCACATAATACGGGCAGTGGAACTGTGTTTCTTTAAGACAGGTAACTGCGTAACTGAGAAAAACGCAGTTGTTTGCGACTGGCAATATTACCACGCGCGCGCATTTCTTTATTTCCATGTGGTTGGTCTTCACTAATAGAAACTGTTAGCACCACACGGTGCAGGTCGTGCCGCAATATTTGGGCGACTTAAACACTGGAAGGTTCTGTCAGGCATGTGTAATAGCCGTTGCGTTTCACGGACGCTCACATTAATCAACGATAGGCGACCGGACAAAGCGCTATCGCTGCGTTGTGTTACTCGCTTGCACAGGCCGTGTTACAATAGTCGGTGACAAGCTAAGAATAAAAAAGTAAAGTGTACCACTATTCATTTGTGTTATGCGCGTCAAACTAGAGCTGCCCTTTGCAATGACGTAAGGGTTAGGACGAACCAATAAAAAAATTCAACTGTTATGCACACGTACACAGCATCATCCTCGCCGGCCGTCGTTCGATGCAGTTGAATTTTGTGATTGTACTGCGCTTACGTGCACCGAAGCGGCAGCAGCTCCGGGTGTTTCGCCACGCTTTATCGCGTTCCATCGTTTCCACAGCTTGAAGTAGCAACACCGCGGAAGCATGAAAAATAAGGGCAAGGCGGCCTCGGGGGCGGAGCCTATATTTATTCTTAGGCTGTCACTGAATATAGCGTTTTGGGAGATTTTCAGAGCACAGGTTCGTCCACTAAAGGAAGGTTGTATCAGGCATGTATTATAGCCCATCCGTCTCACGGACGATCAGATAAATCGACTACAGACCCGGACTCGGCGCTATCATTGCATTCTGTTACTCGCTTGAACTCGCGTGAATACTTGAATACTTTTTTAATACGTGAATACCTGAATACTCGCGTGAGTATTACTTGATTTACTGGGCACAAATTCGTCCTTAACAGCCTCAAAGGCTTATCCCAGAGTAGAGTGGCAAAAGCCTCCCGCCCTGCCCCCCCCCCCCCCCCCCCACCAAACCTTTGTGAACACCCTCAACTCATTGCGCGCATTCCTCAGGTAGCTTGATAAAAATGCGCCCCAATTTCCG
This sequence comes from Rhipicephalus appendiculatus, assembly GCA_030522465.1. NCBI lineage: Eukaryota > Metazoa > Arthropoda > Arachnida > Ixodida > Ixodidae > Rhipicephalus > Rhipicephalus appendiculatus. Next base: position 1,357 of record JALIZH010029844.1, read on the forward strand.
CCACGCAAACGCATCTGTGTGAGCGTCTTTTGTGCCGCGAATATTCCGTGCCTGTGCGCACGAAACAAAGTTAAAGGAAAAGAGGACTTTCGCACCAAAAGATCTTTTTTTTTGTTTGTTTTTTTTGCTGTGGTGTGTACGACCTCTCTCATACTGCCAAGATGTTATCGCGATTTCTGCGATGGGCAAATCACGACTGTCTCCAATTCATTCCTACTTGAAACAATGTTACGAAAGCGGTAGTGCCTAAATACGGGATGAGAGTGTTCCAGACCCCCCACTCCCCCCCTTGTGTGCCCCATCTGTGATCCTTGGAGTAAAATCGTAGGGGCCGCATGAATGAGGTGCGGTGAGCCATATTTTGCTCTTCTTGCCAGTGGTGGTCGGATTGTTGTTTCAAAAATTCCACAATGATCTTAAGTAAGTGTAATCACTATGTCAATCTTAAAGCCAGAGACGGAGCACAATAAAAATTCGGTGTCACTAGCCAGCCGTTAAAAGGGAAACCTGTGCCTTCTCCCACAACATAGTGCAGCCTCGACCAGTCAGCTCCAAGGCACAAGCGCCACGCTAAGCACAGTGCAATGTCTACAGTCGCCAACCCTCACGACTAAACAAAGCTTCCAGCCTCCCCAAACACAAATGCGAGGCGAGATGAACTCGTGACAAAAGATTATTCTGTGCTCATCTCGTCTCGTGTTCGTTTTGTTCGTCCTCGTAGACATGACGGTTAGTGCGGAGCGCTTTTTTTTGGCAGCTGTGTTGTAGTAATTGTGATGTAAATAAATGTGCAGAAATGAAACAGGCGTAAAAACAACTTGCCGCCAACAGGCTCCGAACCTGCAACCTTCAGATAACTTGTGGATATCATGTGTAATAACCGACGTGGACGCCGCAGCAGCTTTTGCAAGATTGCTTTATTGTACAAACTATACGAGTATATGTAGGTACGCTGGGTTGCTTATCGATTCACTAGGTGGAGATGGTTCTAACACAAGACATGCGCAGTACACACTCGTTCACTCAGTTCATGCTGTTATCACATCGCTTCCCCCCTAGCAGTCAATGTCATAGCGGAGCACAGGTCGTCGTGCACGAGTAGAGCGGCGGCATGCTTGCGCTGTATCAGGTACAGTCGACGTCGGCCCATTAGCTGCTGGCACAGTAGCGTCTCGCACAGGCGATCTGGGCACCGTAGCTGGCGTCGCCGGAAACTAGAAGTGAGGGTCAGCGGTGTCTGGTGGGGCAGACTTCCATGCTCTGCGCACATTGTAACGATGACGTCTGTGTATCGCACCGCTTGCAGTCCGCACTTCGTACATGACGTGGCCTAAGGACCTTGCATTTCGACGGGTAGGTGCCCCTTCCATCTATCCAGTGTCCCAAATACTGCAGGCTCTCTTTGAAAAACTGGCATTTGGCACCTTGAACACGCAGTTGGGTCTACGAGGGTCGGTCGAAAACCTCATTCAGGACCTTGTGATGTTTCGCTTGCCACCAGAATGTCGTCGAGGTAGGCCGCCACCTGCAGTAAACCTGCAAGCAATGTATCCATTGTTCTTTGAAATAACCCGCGTGCCACCGACACACGGAACGGCAAACGTCGTACTTTGTACAGGCCCTTTACTGTGTTGATAGTGAGCACATCTGATGAAGAATCATCCTCCGCAAGTTGCGGGTACGCCGCTTGGTTGACTGTGCTTCGGTAGTCACCGCATATTCTCAGCGAACCGTCCTTTTTTCGCACAATCACCACCGGAGTGGCCCATTCCGAATACTGGGTTTGCTCTAGAACACCCTGACGTTCTAGTTTATCCGGCTCGGCGATGACATCATCCTTAAGAGCGAAAGGAATGCTGCGGCGTTTAAGAAACTTTGGTTGGGCATCGTGCTTTAGTTCAATGTGTACTGGCGGTAGGGCTGCGCCGGGAAAGGTTTCGCCGAAAAGATCCGGAAATTTTTCGATAACCGCTTCTGCACTCTGGCTGATGCTGTGAAGTTTAGTAACGCTGATGTTCAAAGCCTTGAACCAGTCACACCCAAGAAGTGTGCTACCTTCGTTCCCTACAACGAGAAGTGGCAGCTTGCAGTCCTGCTCTTTAAACTTGACTGGAAGTGTAGCTTTTCCGATGACCTCTAGTCCTTCCTTGGTCCAAGTTACGAGCTGTGCGTCTGCTTCCTCAAGCTGAATGCTTGTTGCCACCTTGAATTTCCTGAACGACTTTTCGCTCATAATTGATCTAGCTGCCCCGGAATATACTTCCATCGGTACCGTTTCTCCGCCAATGCTTACGGTAACCATAAACTTGGGACAACTGCTGGTTACTTGGCTAATACTTCGCAAGTCATCATACTCAGTTTGCACTGAACTTGCGGTACTTTCCAGCTGGTGGTTCACCTGCCCACGTTTTCCTTCCGACACGCCCTTGCTATGTGACCTTTGCCGGAACAGTTAAAGCATACTGTGCTTTTAAACTTGCAGCGATAAGCAGCGTGGTTGCCCGAGCACCGGAAACACCGTTTCTAGCTGCGCAGCATAACTGTTCGAGTTATGCTGCGAGCTTGTTAGCTGCGCAGCATAACTCGATACTCTCAACGTAGTCTTCCCATGAAGAGTTGCTCTTCAGGTGAAACTCGCCGGTGCGAACGCCGATGGCCATCCTGCCGGAACCGCCCCTCCCGCATGGGCACAACCGTGCCTCGTCGCCAGTGTAATAACCGACGTGGACGCCGCAGCAGATTTTGCAAGATTGCTTTATTGCACAAACTATACGAGTATATGTAAGTACGCTGGGTTGTTTATCGATTCACTAGGTGGTGATGGTTCTAACACAAGACATGCGCAGTACACACTGGTTCACTCAGTTCATGCTGTTATTACAGCATGTGTGGTTACATTTCGGCAGCGGTGAGAGCCACCTACCAGCGAGCTGAAGAAAAGACGTGGCAGGAACTGTTGGAGAAACTCTGTCAATGCAAAATCTACAACACTGCTATAACACGGATTAACCAAGATTGGGTGCGCACACAAGGTTAACACTACCTGTCAGTAAGTTAAAAGAAAATGGAAGAGAAGAGAGGACAGGATAGAATGAAAATGACACAGAATACGAATATGCAGAGGGACAGACAGAAAAAGGCCACTGTCGATTTGCCTTCCGTGTGTAAGCCCAGATGTACCGTCCACGTGAAGACTGAGCCAATGGGATATGGTGCCTTCGCCGGGTATGAGGTGCTTTCAAGGAACAGATGCAGAACGAACCAGACTTTCTTTCCGTGGTTGTTACTGGTGACGAGAAATAGTTCTATGCTTAGGACGCCGAAAGAGAATATTACAACTACATGCTCCCTTGTTACATCGGCCGTCACAAAGTCTCACTCAGTGCCCCGCCGTGAGAGCAGTCGGAGGGCGAAGCTGTAAGCGCGCAGGTCTACGTGATGGTAGACTAAATAAGCTTAGTATGATTTCCATCAACGTCATCATCATCATCATCATTTAGCATCATAATTTGGAGCATCATGATTTTCTTGTATTTACTTTTTATTCACTCCCTCTCTGTTTATATGACCTGCGTGACGTCGGACAGACATGCGGACTGCGGAAGCTCGACATTGAACAGCTCCGCTGTTGAAACTAGGAGCCTGCGAAAGTAACTCTCAGAAAAAAAAAGTCTACGCGGAGAAAAAGTTGCTGGTATAAGGCACCAGATGCAGTCAACTTGACAGGATTTGCGTAGCACCCTCCTAGCGGGAGAAATGCGTACACACTAGCCCCGCTCAGCGCGGGCGATTCTGTTCACGTCTTCGTTTGGGCCGGTTGGTGCATTCTACAATACTTATCCGAACAGCGCGAAAGGGCACGAAAGAAGAAAGAGAGTACATAGAACGGCCGCCACTTCTGCGCCCATCCGGTGTGCCATCCTTCTTGTCAGTGTCTTTCGCGTTTCCCCAATAAATGTTTTGTTCAGGTTACCGTGCGGTACCGCCTCGTATACGGGTATAGAAGGTGCCCTAGATCACTCAAGCCACATTTGAAAAATGTGCTGACCCACTCTTCGACGACGCGACCAATTGCATGTAGCTGACTTATTGGATAGAGTAAGCAACACCGTTTTGTTTACTGTTACTTATTTAGGCAAAATTAATTAGCAACCTTTGAAGCAACAAATCAAGACAAAATAAATCTAGTTAGAAACTTGTAGATAGGTTTGAGAAGCGTACGATTAGAAGATTGCTGACTTTCTCACTATGAAGCATGTGTAATCTTCTAAACCTCCCCCCCCCCCCCCCCCCCCACAAAAAGAAAAGAAAGAAAAGCCTCGCGGCGTGCTCGCTTCTGCGCCTATGCGTGCCGGGTGACAGTGTTCCGTAAGCTACCGCGTGTAAGCCGCACTGACTTAACGCCGGATCAGCAGCCGCCTCAAATGCAATACACCCATGACTATGGTGGTGGCTGCGCGATGACACACCGTTCGCTTTCGACAGCACAAGGGATAAGCGCTGCGTCTTCTTGTCGCTGTCAAGAACCGCGGTTGGGAAAGCAAATGGTTTGCACGCGGATCGTTAGCAAAGTACCGCCATCACGACGCACAAGCGGGCACGTCGCGTGCTATGATTTTGTATTTCGTGGCCATCTGTAGTAAGCAGTAAAACACGAATGGTATGCAAAGCAAGAAATTGTATACTCAGATGTTTCTCTAATCAGTCTACTACATTCTCATTAGAATTTTGCGCAGATTCTTTGCTTGAAAAGTTGTTTAATCATTGTTGCCTCGAAAAATTGGCGGACCCTTAAGCTTCGCCTTTAAGAGTTGAACGCGATAGCGATATCCTGTCCCTAGTGCGTACTTCAAACACTTAGTGCACACTATGTAATGGGTAGCATGCTTTAACCCTTTCAGTCCCTGTGATTCCAATTGGAATCATAAATTATGTAGGTCAGTCAGCAAGCATCTGGTAAAGATAAAGCTTTGTTCTTACTCAAGAGCCCGTATTTAGCATCTGCCCTACATGTGGTGTCAACATGGTACATATAATAAAGGCAGGTCACGTCTGAGCGAAGAAATTACAGAAGCGGTCGTGCTGCTCGCGCATTTCGCTGAGGCAGCGTCTTCTTTCACCGTGCAGAGATAGGGCATTAATTTTAGTTCTGTGTCGGAAATTCGAATTTTGGCTATTGGACAATATGCTATCCTATGTAAATAATATTTTATGTAGTACATGACGTAAAAATTATGGAATGATTATTAAATAATAATTATTTGTTAAATTAATTGACACGTTAATTACTCTTCTCTGAAAAGTGTGAGCGAATAGTTTTTTAGGACTACCCCGATCATGCTCATCTCAAAATGCAAGAGCTAGTTGCTTACATTGAAAATATTTAATTCGGGACTGAAAGGGTTAAACCCCGAGCAATCATGAGCGGGAAATGTTTTCGAACTTGCTATGCACCCACGACGTGATCTTATGGCAATACGCGCAGTAACGTGTGTGCATTTTGTAATGGGTGGCCGGCTCTGAACCACGGTGTCATTATGATATTCACATGTTCTGACGCCCGATTGCAATGTACGCTTGTACCACGCAACATTACTGCGATATTACATGTTGTATTGCGACGCCTGTATACAGGACGCGTGTGTTTGTAAACCATGAAGGTTATTTTGGCTGTATTTCCAAGCAGAGGGAGTTATTTTAAATGTAATTACAAGCGGAAGCGTGGCTGTGTGGTTGAACACCTGCTTGCCACGCAGACGGCCTGGGTTCGATCCTCACTCGGACCCGGAAATTTGTTATTTGCATCTTTCTCGATTTTTCGGTCACGGAGAAGATGATGATTTTTCGCTCACAACCAACGATGCCGCCGACACCGACGCCGATACCCACACTGACGCCTACGCCGGAATTTCTGCGAAACGAGCTCTTTAACGCTATCGCGTTAGAAGAACGATCAGCTATACACAGGAGAAGCGCGAACAACTGTCACAGTTGTTGCGTCTATGTGTTTGAGCACCGCGCTGTAAGTGTCGGCTATGCAGAAGCCGACGCTCTTAGATATTTATTTTTCTTTTAAACTGCGGCGCGTGGAGTGACCCCTCTTCGTCTCCTGCCACGCGGTGGCGTCTGACGCAAGGTGTGCCCGCCGTTCTTTTTTAAATGCGAATGCATTTCATAGTCGGGCTATGTCAGGCATCCGGTGTTGTCCGGCGTTGTCCGGCGTTGTCCAGCGTTGTCCGCGGAGGAGGAGGAGGAGGAGGATAGGTTGAGGAGGTAAGCGCCGGCAGGTGTTAGATGTGAAGTATCTTATGGCGAAGCTTAATCCGGTGGTGGTGGTGTGCGGCGTGACCACCCTTACTGCGCATGCGCAAACCCTTTATAAAAAATAAAAAAAACCTCCTCTCTCCCTCTCTCTCCTCTAGGCATCCCTCCCCGCGGCAACCACACCCGCACTGCGCATGCGCCTCCCCTCTCCCCTCTTACACCTCCCTCCTCTCTCCAGGCATCCCTGCCCGCGGCGTCTACACTCCCACTGCGCATGCGCGTCCCCCTCTCTCTCCTCTCCTACGCTCCCTCCTCTCTCCTCTACGCATCCCTGCCCACGGCGTTCACACTCCCCACTGCGCATGCGTGTCACCCCCTCTCTCTCCTCTCCTGCGCTCCCCCCCTCTCTCGCCTCGCGACGCCGACGCAGGCAGCGTCTGCTAGCGAGTTTCTTGGTTGAAAAAACCGACTGCTCGCGCTGCACAACCGTTCACTGGCCACCCCATATATATAGCAATGGATCTTGACCTCCAAGGTGGTGCCGGTGGGAGATTTCTCCTGTGCGTTGTTGAACAATAAAAATTCGCAGCGTGCGCGTTAACTAAAAGCCGAGTGCGAGTCTCTGTGTCCAGTCGGAGTCTTCTGTCTCTCATTGCACATTAGCAGCGATTGGCATGTTCCAGTAGGAAACACCGCTCCATCACTGCGTGCTTTACGCATCCCCAGTTTTCTCTCCTGCGCAACGCTGCGATGAGCGCCAGCGTCAACGCCGCCGCCGGTGTAAGCGTTAGCGCCCGCTGCTTCACATCTACACATGGTTCCCTTTAGCGGAAGATGGTGTAATTTTTTATCTCTCCGCTTTCACTCCCTCTCCCATAGCAACAGCTGCGGGCGGCGCGCTTATCCTCGCCCCTAGCAACCGGAGCAGGTGGTGTGGGCGGAGTAGCGGAGAGTGAGTGGAGAGGAGGAGCGCGCTCTGGCGTGTGAGAGCGCTCGCATCGCGGAAGCTCGGCGGAGCTCCCGCGTGTGTGGAGAGTGTAGCAGAGGGTAGGTGCAGTGCTTCGCCGCTCCTTCTCTCGCCGTTCGCTCTCTCTCCTCCCTGCGCCCCACACTCCCGTCCGCTCGCTCGCACGTATATATAAATGGAGTGAAGCGCGCGCGAAATGCATTCGCATTTCCTCACGATTCCCTTCGGGGAGGTGGGGGCATTTTTTTTTTTATTTGTTTTGTTTTCGTTCCACATCACGAGTGGGTACAGAAAGGGGCCACCTTTTCGTGCGCGTCTCAAGGGCAATTTTCAAATTGAAAGAAAATGTGGGAACCTTGCCTGATAAGAAACCACGGAGGAGCACGCTCTCAAACTCCTCCGAGATCTGCGTAGGGCATGTGGTACATTGCGTATATAAATATCTCCGCCGTTAGTATGCTGGAGAATGCATGGCGCGAGGGGGTCGCTCGTTGTTTCGAATTACCGGTCGGGTGCTTCGCAGTTTATATATATATATATATATATATATATATATATATATATATATATATATATATATATATATATATATATAAAATGAAGGGATAACACAGGACCCGGAAGTAACAGTTCAAAAAAATATATCAAGCACGTAGGAAAAAATTGTTCTCGGAAGGACTGACGTTTCGGCCGCGGGACCGGCCTTCGTCGGAGTGATGCACACATGCGACATCAATGCAATATAAGACGAACAATGACTTAGCGTAGCACTATTATTGGCTGACAAGCGATTGTTTAAAGCACGTGGTGGACAGTACGCGTGATAGGACAAGAAAACGGGAATGTACGCATGCGTATTTGCGGGCGAAAACGGAGTGCAAAAAATAAAGCGACAGTACATATGCGTCACCAAAACGAAAATACGTGATAGGTTCAACTGAGCACAGATTATTGATCAACATAAGCGCGTGCGCAACATCTCGTCATGATCCGAGAGAAAATGAAATGAAATAGGGAACTAATCTATCTGCGTAAAAATGTGGCGGTAATAATAACGGGGGAAGTCAAGAGGAACTAAATGGGTAGAAAGGAAAGTTTGCCAGCGCTTTCATTCATACCACAAGTGACGGCCTTAAATTTATAGATTAAATATGATTCTCGAAGCTCTCTTTCGTGGTGGGAACGGAAACCAGATTGAAGGATTGTAGCTGTAATATTATCAAATGAGTGGCCCGGAAGGCGCACGTGTTTTGATAGCGGAAGGTTCGGAATAGTGGCAGCATGACACTTATGGTTGTTAAATCGGTATCTGAAGGGCGTTTCGGTTTGTCCAATGTACTGTAAATTGCAGACGGAACACTCGAGCAAATAGATACAGTTGTAGGTGTCACACGTGAAGTTACCTTTAATCTTATAGAAGAATTCGGAAGCAGTGCTTTTAGCAATATCTGACGTTTTCATATGCGCGCAGACCTTGCATCGCGGCTTCTTGCAAGGTCGACAACCGACATTATCGGGAACACTTGTCTTAGATGAAGTTAGGATGTCATGCAGATTACGAGACCGTCTGAAGACTACCCTAGGTGGCACTGGAAAGATTAATTTAAGATTAGCACTCTGCGCTAGTATGTTGAAATGTTTTTTTTTAAGAATTGAAGAAACGTTTGGCACCGATGCTGAGTGTGTTAAGACCAGGTTACTTTGTGCCTGAACTGATGGTTGCTTCTTAGCGCGGAACAAATCCTTGTGATTAAGTGCATCGGCTCTTTTAACGTCATCCTCAACAATGCGGGGTGGGTATTCCTGTTGGATTAAAGCTTCGCGGAGTTGTTCACAGTTTTCGCGAAAGTCTGACTGCTCTGAGCAAATTCTCTTAAAGCGGAGCGCCTGACTATACGGTATACTCGTTTTCCAATGTTTTACATGCGAACTTTTAAAGTGAAGATAACGGTGCCTGTCTGTAGGTTTCCTGTAAAGCTTGGTGGTTAGTTTGCTGTCAGATATGGCAACTGTGACGTCCAGAAAATTAATGGTAGAACGAGAGTATTCATGCGAAAACGAAATAGATTGGTGAACGGTGTTGAAATCAGCTATGAAGGATAAAAGTTCATTTTCACCGTGGGGCAAGATGAGAAAAATGTCATCTATAAATCTCTTATAATAAAGCGGCTTTAACGCGCGATTTCTAATGAAGTCATTTTCCAGAACCGACATGAAAAGACTAGCGTAATTAGGTCCAATGCGAGTGCCCATTGATGTTCCACTTACTTGAAGATAATTAGAGCCGATAAATTCAAAATTATTAAGCTGTAAGATTAATTTCAATAAGGTAGCTAATGTATCACTTCCAATGGGTTTTTTATCAGACGATCCTTCGTACGCATGAACTACTGCCTGGATGCCATCGCTATGGGGTATATTGGTATACAGTGAAACCACGTCTAAAGTCACGAGCAGGGAATTATCTGGTATAACGAGGTCATCAATGTCCAACAAAAAATGGTTTGTGTCCTTGAGATAGGACGAGAATTTACATGGAAGACTACTGATTATTACATCAACGTAGCGGGAAAGTTGCTCCGTAACGGTGCCAATGCCCGAAACGATGGGGCGACCAGGACAGTTTTCTTTATGTATTTTGGGGAGCAAACCGCTACATTTTTACGCAGATAGATTAGTTCCCTATTTCATTTCATTTTCTCTCGGATCATGACGAGATGTTGCGCACGCGCTTATGTTGATCAATAATCTGTGCTCAGTTGAACCTATCACGTATTTTCGTTTTGGTGACGCATATGTACTGTCGCTTTATTTTTTGCACTCCGTTTTCGCCCGCAAATACGCATGCGTACATTCCCGTTTTTCTTGTCCTATCACGCGTACTGTCCACCACGTGCTTTAAACAATCGCTTGTCAGCCAATAATAGTGCTACGCTAAGTCATTGTTCGTCTTATATTGCATTGATGTCGCATGTGTGCATCACTCCGACGAAGGCCGGTCCCGCGGCCGAAACGTCAGTCCTTCCGAGAACAATTTTTTCCTACGTGCTTGATATATTTTTTTTGAACTGTTACTTCCGGGTCCTGTGTTATCCCTTCATTTTATATATATATATATATATATATATATATATATATATATATATATATATATATATATATATATATATATATAAAACTGCGAAGCACCCGACCGGTAATTCGAAACAACGAGCGACCCCCTCGCGCCATGCATTCTCCAGCATACTAACGGCGGAGATATTTATATACGCAATGTACCACATGCCCTACGCAGATCTCGGAGGAGTTTGAGAGCGTGCTCCTCCGTGGTTTCTTATCAGGCAAGGTTCCCACATTTTCTTTCAATTTGAAAATTGCCCTTGAGACGCGCACGAAAAGGTGGCCCCTTTCTGTACCCACTCGTGATGTGGAACGAAAACAAAACAAATAAAAAAAAAAAGAACGGCGGGCACACCTTGAGTCAGACGCCACCGCGTGGCAGGAGACGAAGAGGGGTCACTCCACGCGCCGCAGTTTAAAGAAAAATAAATATCTAAGAGCGTCGGCTTCTGCATAGCCGACACTTACAGCGCGGTGCTCAAACACATAGACGCAACAACTGTGACAGTTGTTCGCGCTTCTCCTGTGTATAGCTGATCGTTCTTCTAACGCGATAGCGTTAAAGAGCTCGTTTCGCAGAAATTCCGGCGTAGGCGTCGGTGTGGGTATCGGCGTCGGTGTCGGCGGCGTCGTTGGTTGTGAGCGAAAAATCATCATCTTCTCCGTGACCGAAAAATCGAGAAAGATGCAAATAACAAATTTCCGGGTCCGAGTGAGGATCGAACCCAGGCCGTCTGCGTGGCAAGCAGGTGTTCAACCACACAGCCACGCTTCCGCTTGTAATTACATTTAAAATAACTCCCTCTGCTTGGAAATACAGCCAAAATAACCTTCATGGTTTACAAACACACGCGTCCTGTATACAGGCGTCGCAATACAACATGTAATATCGCAGTAATGTTGCGTGGTACAAGCGTACATTGCAATCGGGCGTCAGAACATGTGAATATCATAATGACACCGTGGTTCAGAGCCGGCCACCCATTACAAAATGCACACGTTACTGCGCGTATTGCCATAAGATCACGTCGTGGGTGCATAGCAAGTTCGAAAACATTTCCCGCTCATGATTGCTCGGGGTTTCAAGCATGCTACCCATTACATAGTGTGCACTAAGTGTTTGAAGTACGCACTAGGGACAGGATATCGCTATCGCGTTCAACTCTTAAAGGCGAAGCTTAAGGGTCCGCCAATTTTTCGAGGCAACAATGATTAAACAACTTTTCAAGCAAAGAATCTGCGCAAAATTCTAATGAGAATGTAGTAGACTGATTAGAGAAACATCTGAGTATACAATTTCTTGCTTTGCATACCATTCGTGTTTTACTGCTTACTACAGATGGCCACGAAATACAAAATCATAGCACGCGACGTGCCCGCTTGTGCGTCGTGATGGCGGTACTTGCTAACGATCCGCGTGCAAACCATTTGCTTTCCCAACCGCGGTTCTTGACAGCGACAAGAAGACGCAGCGCTTATCCCTTGTGCTGTCGAAAGCGAACGGTGTGTCATTGCGCAGCCACCACCATAGTCATGGGTGTATTGCATTTGAGGCGGCTGCTGATCCGGCGTTAATCAGTGCGGCTTACACGCGGTAGCTTACGGAACACTGTCGCCCGGCACGCATAGGCGCAGAAGCGGGCACGCCGCGAGGCTTTTCTTCCTTTTTTTTTGTGGGGGGGGGGGGGGGGGGAGGTTTAGAAGATTACACATGCTTCATAGTGGGAAAGTCAGAAATCTTCTAATCGTACGCTTCTCAAACCTATCTACAACTTTCTAACTAGATTTATTTTGTCTTGATTTGTTGCTTCAAAGGTTGCTAATTAATTTTGCCTAAATAAGTAACAGTAAACAAAACGGTGTTGCTTACTCTATCCAAT
>JALIZH010029845.1:0-46833 GCA_030522465.1 Rhipicephalus appendiculatus
CAGACCCACACCCTAAGGAGCTTCGTCCCTAAAAAATTGTACAGGTATATGCGAATGTGAGAAGTAGTTATTGAGGTGTTATTTTTCGCAAAAAAAATTTTCTGTTGCCTAGAGGGCGCTTCAAACTTCGTGCACCCAAAGTGAAACTGTGTCGCGCTAAACAATTTATATAATATTACTGGTCTAAGCAATTACTACAAAACAATTTTTCCATAATCTTAAGGCGCTGATCTTTCATGAATATGATAATTTATTCACATGTGTCTTAACTTTATTTTTGGCATTGGAGAAAAATTGCAATATGCTGCATGTTTAGCGTATTTTATAAAAAAGCACAGATTTCTTCTCGAGTGATATATTCACCTTATGTGTTTCACGGGTTCCTATAATAAATGATAAAAATGCTTCGGGAACGTATGAAGCAAAAACGTTGCCACAATATTGTGACAAAGATGGAAAAATAGCATTTTGATTCATATTGCGGTTTCACTTTCTCAAAGTAGCGGTTGAAGTAAAAATATGGCTTATATATTGTTGCATAGTATGCTTTGTTGGTAAGACATACAGGAAGTTTCAAAAGAGTAGTTTTTGTTTTAAGGAAGAAAACAATTTTCCAACTGAACAACTACAAGGTAGTAGGAGGTTTGCCTTTGCCTCGCCTTCACTGCATAGCACGTCAGCCCAACGTTCCAACGGGGGCTTTTCGGTGACGAATAATGCAAGTCATACAACAGCTTGACACTTGTTTTTGTAATACTGCGGTACAGATCATATAGGGCAAGTTATATTCAACCACTTCACCGTCCTAAGGGGCAGAATTATAATGTAGTCGATGGCCTGCAATGCAGTAGTGGCGCGTTGTGTTTGGTTTTTGATAATTAATACACATGGTCTAAATAATAATTAACGACATAATTAAGGTATAGTTTACACAAGGTGTTTTTATGATGTATCAGGTATAAGCCGATACGTGATCGTTTACCACTGGTTTGCATAATGAAATGATGTATTCTAGGTGTACGCGTTAGAGATGATTCAATATCGTGCACATAAATGACACTTCAGTCACCATTCCCGGAGGGATTTGAAAATTTTCATCCCCCTATTTCTTAATTTTCCGAATGTGCTGAAAATGTTTTAATTAAAAGGCCGTCCGGTAATGGTGACGGCATCTTAACACATTCAGCACACCCTAGCTAGGACCTTTTAAGAAAAAGCTGAATGAAATATTTGAAATCGCAACTGGAAATGGCGCATTAAGTGTCATATATAAGCACGATATTGAACCATCTCCAAGGTGTACACCTAGGATACATGATTTCATCATGCAAAGCAGTGGTAAGCGATCACGCATCGGCCTATAGGCGATGCGCAAAGCACCGACGACGCCATCTGCCGCCACGGCTCGGAAGCGTTCGGCGGGTCCGGGCGAGCAGTGTTCCCGCGAGCGTGTACGCGAGTGCACGGACGGATGTGTTTTCATCGTGATTTAACGACTCTGTCGAGCGTCAGCGATGTCGAAAAATAACTGCTGCGTTGTCGGCTGCTCAAACACATCCAAAAAATTGCCAGGAACGCACTTCTACAGGTTTCCGGTGCTATTTCATGAGCGAGAGCGAAGGCGGTGGATTGCGGCTGTCCGACGCAGAAGTTAAGTAATCGCGCTTTTCATTACGACAGTGTTAGAACGATTACCGTGTTTTTATTTCTTCCTTTATGTCGCTACGTCTTCAGCGAACGCTACTACGTTTACACTTGGTCGCCTTGCCTGCATTGTAGACGCCACAATGCACATGAGGTTGTTATTACTGATAAGACGCGATGCCTACGCTCTGTTGAAAAACGAATGGCGCGAAGCGCAATGCCTGAGAATGTGGGGCAGGTGACGGCTCCTTTACAAAAGCGCCGTGGAATCACACGTGTGCTGCACGAAATCAGCTGCATTCTACCTATTGATGGCCCTGGAATGCGATCACCGGTGCAGAATGTTCGCTGTGCGCTCGACTAAACTATATGCATATTGGCTGTAAAACATGGCACCTGTGCGCATTGAAGGCTTTTGGCAGGACATTCAACCGATTCAACCTCCTTTTGAATGCCTCGTAACATGACTTCATGCCAGTAGGAAACACCCTTGATGCTCGTTCGCTTTACACAAGCTGTGTTATGAGTGGGGTCATAGGCGTGAGCACGGGAGGGGGGGGATGCGCGAAATCTGCCCCATGCATTGACTTAGTAGGGCCTGAGGGTGCTGCGATGATACTTTGCCCCCCCCCCCCCCCTTCCCTGGATGGGGAAACCTGCGCACGCCTGAGTGGAGCCGATTATGAAACTTACGTGTTTTCTTTTCTTTATTAAATGCGAAGCATTTCTTAGCGAACTTTGGCGACTTTGAGCGTATCTATCTATCTATCTAGCTATCTATCTAGCCGCCTACGACTTTGTGCTCTCCTGGCCGTATCGTTAATGTGATTTATACCAAATTTGGTATGGCACAACATGACTGTATGACGAACCTAAATGGCTGGTCATATCATGAAAACCATGACTAACTTGTAATGAAAAGTATGATTTACATGCCACGCTGATGGCGCGCTCGCGGCCGTTTCATTACCTTGATATACACCAAATTTGGGATTGAGTGACGTGACTGTATGACGAAAATAAATGACAGGTGGTAATATGCAAATATTGACGTGAATGTCATGAACAACATGAAATCATGAATTGTCATGTGCGACATGGACTTGCATGCCACGCTCATGGCGCACTCGTGGCCATTTCGTAAGCTTGATATACACCAAACATGGCATTGAGTCACGTGACTGTATGAAGAACTTAAATGACAAGTGGTAATATGGAAATCATGGCTTGTCATGTGCGACATGACTTGCATGCCACGCTCATGGCGCGCTCGCGGCCGTTTCGTTAGCTTGATATACACCAAATTTGGTATTGAGTGACATGACTGTAGAACGAACACAAGTGGCAGGCGGTAACATGAAAATCTTGGCATGCATGTTATCTACAACGCCATTTACATGCAACGCTCATGGTGCGCTTGCGTCCAGTTCGCTAGTTTGATATGCACCAAAATTGGTATTGCGCGATGTGACTGTATGACGAACACAAATGACAGGTCCTAACATGTAAAACGTGACATGCAAATTATGTAAAGCATGATTTGCTCCTTCCTGGCTGCTTCGCATTACACTGATTCCCACAGTGCGTGGGATCTGCCTGCTTTTTCTTGCTAGGCTACCACCAGCTCCGCAGTGACTCAGTCTCGCGCCACTAGCGCAAGCTGTTTTTTCATGAGCTTATCGTGCTGGTTTCACAGTTAAACAAACGCTGACCCTTCGCGTGGCCGCACTCGCGAAATCCATGCGCCGGTGCGACAGCGCTCCCTCAAAATCTACTATATAAACACATGGCACGCAAACGAAGCTACTGTGTCCAGAAAAAACGTTGGTTCATGCGTCAACGCATGCAGGCATTAGTGATCGGCACGTTAATAAAGAAAGCGGTGTACTTACGATGAGCTCCGCTTCGTCGGGAAGCTTGTTGACGCTTGTCTGTGGCAAACACTTGGCGCGTATGGTGACAATGCCGTCCTACACAGCTGTGACATCGGACACATGTCCACTATCATAAAGTGCGGCTCCTTTGCGCACACTATCGCCGCAAAAGTAATTATGTGGGACGCGCACAAGCGGCAAATCGCACGCGCGCACTTCCGTCATGCTTGCAGTGAAAGGAGGTGTCTGCTACGCGTCCCGCTTGCGGTTCCGACGGCAGCCGCTACGCGGTCTTTCAGTGGCGTCCCTATATGCGCTGCGCATCGCGGATAACTGAAACATCATAAGAACAGCTTAGGCAAACTGCACTGCAATTATGACGTTAAATATTATTAACACCATGTGTATTAATTATCAGAAGCCAAACACAACGCACCAGTACGGTATTGCAAGTCATCGACTACATTATAATTCTGCCCCATAGGTTTATGAAGCGGTTGAATATAACCTGCCCGATATGATCCAAGGGGGAAGATACCGTTCCATAAAATTACCATTATTGCCCTTTTTGACGTTCTGTACAGCAGTATTACCAAAACAAGTCTCAAGCTGTTGTATGACTTGAATTATTCGTCGCCGAAAAGCCCCGGCTGGAACGTTGGCCTGACGTGCTATGCAGTGAAGGCGAGGCAAAGGCAAACTTCCTGCTACCTTGTAGTTGTTCAGTTGGAAAATTTTTTTTCTTCCTTAAACCAAGAACTACTCTTTTGAAACTTGCTGTGTGTCTTACCAAGAAAGCATACTATGCAACAATAGAAAACCATATTTTTACTTCGAACGCTACATTGAGAAAATGAAGCCGCAATATGAGTCAAAATGCAATTTTTTCCAACTTTGTCACAATATTGTGGCAATGTTTTTATACGCTCCCGAAGCCATTTTTATCATTTAATATAGGAACCCGTGAGACACATAAGCTGAATATATCACTCGCGAAGAAATCTGTGTTTTTTTATAAAAGACGCTAAAGATGCAGCATATTGCAATTTTTCTCCAATGCCAAAAATAAAGAAAATTAAGACAAATATGAATAAACTATCGTATTCCTGAAAGATCAGCGCCTTAAGATTATGGAAAAAATTTTTTCGTAGTAATTGCTCAGACCAGTAATATTATATAAATTATTTAGCACGACACAGTTTCACTTGGGTGCACAAAATTTGAAGCACCCTCAAGTCAACACAAAATGTTTTTTGCGAAAATTAACGCCTCAATAACTACTTCTGACATTCCCATATCCCTGTACAATATATATATATATATATATATATATATATATATATATATATATATATATATATATATATATATATATATAAAGAGAGAGAGAGAGATATGCGTATGTGCTTCTCCAACATTTTGAATGTTTTCTTAGTTGCATGACGACACTGTTAAAGCACAGCGCGTGTTAAGCACTGCGATTTACTGAAATGCGTAGTTGTTTTCCTTTTTACTTCTCATCGTTCGCAGCACCTCTGCAGTGCACTGACCCCGCGAGCCATTGCGGGGCAAATAATTAAAAGTCGATCTTTTATATACAGCTGCCATAGAAAGTCTATGTAACTCTGGAAACGAAGTACAATCATTGCCAAAGAACGCTTATGCAACTCTGGAAACGAAGTACAATTTTTGGGACACATTCGCAAAAGTGCACGTTGTTTAAGTGGCATGCTAATACTACCAAAACTACATTTCGCGCTAAATTCTACTGACACGGCATTGCTGCGCATCACATGTTTCCTAAAAAGAAGGCTCTCATAATTTTCCGCTCTAGCTGTTCACCTACAACATTAATTGCGCCAGGATCTATCACGCACCGCAGTTGTCATGTATTTTTATGTAATTACTGGAAATAAATTTTACAACGACTTTTCACTACGAAAGCTTCATGTAGAAAGTTCGTATATTTACTTTACATCGCTAGATCATTTGAGTCAGATGAATAAATAGAAAACAAATTTATTATAGAAGATAAAAAAAATTGAAGGACACTTTGTACATTCCAAAGTGTGTTCGGCGAAAGCGTGTGGCCATTCCACTGAATGTGCCATGTCTTTTTTCTTTTACTCTCTCACTGGGATAACACACAAACCGAATGCGTGCGTGTTTTCTTTTTTTAATTTTTTACCGCGAAACGCAGCGAGACCCGAGACTAATCTTCCTCCGTTCGCATGCGTTAGTATTTTCTCGCGCTTGGCGCATCGCGCAAACGCCATCCGCGCTCCAGCGCTTAAATTGATGGAACCTTTGTAAGTTCGAAAGTGTATTCCGTGGACGCATGTGTCCGTTGAGACGGCGTCGGTCAGAATGATTGCAAGGGCTGGGCACAGCGCACCCCGGCGGCCACCTGATTCCGTGCCAGAGCTCGGATGGACAGACGGACGGACAGCCTCACGGACGGACGCACAGACGGACGGACAGACGAACGGACAGACGGACGGACAGACAGACAGACAGACGGACGGACGGACAGACAGACGGATGAACGGAAGGACAAACGGACGGACGGACAGACAGACGGACGGATGAACGGAAGGACAAACGGACGGACGGACAGGACGGACGGACAGACGGACGGACGGACGAACAGACGGACGGAAGGACAAACGGACGGACGGATGAACGGAAGGACAAACGCACGGACGGACAGATGAACGGACGGACAAACGGACGGACGAACAGACGGACAAATGGACGGACGGACGGACAGACAGACAGACGGAAGGACGGACAGACAGACGGACGGATGGACGGAAGGACAAATGGACGGACGGACGGATGAACGGAAGGACAAACGGACGGACGGACAAACGGACGGACAGATGGACGGACGGACGGACGGACAGATGAACGGACGGACCGACGGACGGCAGACAGACAGACAGACGGACGGACAGACAGACGGACGGACAAACGGACGGACGGACACCGGACGGACGTGAGCATGAGACATTACACGCTTTCGCCTTAAAATTACACCATCTCCCGCTAAAGGGAACCATGTGTAGATGCGATGGAGCGGGCGCTTACGCTTACACTGGCGGCGGCGTTGACGCTGGCGCTCATTGAGGCGTTGCGCAGGAGAGAAATCTAGGGAAGCGCAATCACGCAGTGATGGACCGGTGTTTCCTACTGGGAGATGCCAATCGCTGCTAATGGGCAATGAGAGACAGAAGACTCGAACTGGACACAGAGACCCGCAGTCCGCTGTTAAGGCGAAAGCCTTTAATGTCTCATGCTCACGTCCGTCCGGTGTCCGTCCGTCAGTCCATCTGTCCATCCGTCCGTCCGTCCGTCCGGTGTCAGTCCGTCTCTCCGTCCGTCCGTCCGCCGGTCCGTCCGTCCGTCTCTCCGTCCGTCCGTCTGTCCGTCCGTCTGTGCGTCCGTCCATCGGTCCGTCCGTTAGTCCGTCCGTCTGTCCGTCCGTCCTTCCGTCCGTCCGTCCACCCGCCCCTCTGTCCGTCCGTCCGTCCGCCGGTCCGTCCGTCCGTCCGTCTGTCCGTCCGTCCGTCCGTCCGTATGTCTGTCAGTCCGTCTGTCCGTCAGCCCGTCCTTCCTTCCGTCCGTCCGTCCGCCTATCCGTCCGTCCGTCCGTCCTTCCATGTCCGTCCGTCCATCCGAGCTCTGGCACGGAGCCAGGTGGCCGCCGGGATGCACAAATGGACGCCGGTCGCGTCGGACTCTACAGCGCTCGCGCTTTGCTTGCGCAGCGTCGCTGTGCCTAGCGTTTCCAATCATTCTGACCGACGCCGTCTCAATGGACCCAGGCGTTCACGGAATACACTTTCCAATTTACAAAGGGTCCGTCAATTTAAGAGCTGCAACGCGGATGTCGTTTGCACGATGCGCAAAGCGCGAGAAAATACTAACGCATGCGAACGGAGGAAGATTACTCTCGCGTCTCGCTGCGATTCGCGGTAAAAAATTAAAAAAAGAAAACACGCACACATTCGGTGTGTGTGCTATCCCACTGAGAGTGTAAAAGATAAAAGACATGGCATAGTCAGTGGAATGGCCACACGGTTTCGCCGAACACACTTTGGAATGTGCAAAGTGTCGTTCAATTTTTTAGTTAACGTGCACACTGCGAATTTTTATCGTTCGACAATGCACAGGAGAAATCTCCCACCGGCACTACCTTGCAGGTCAAGATCCAGTGCCTATATATACGGGGTGGCCAGTGAACGGTTGTGCAGCGTGAGCAGTCGGTTTTTTCAATCAAGAAACTCGCTAGCAGACGCTGCCTGCGTCGGCGTTGAACGGTTGTGGTGGTGGTGAAAAACTTTATTCGTGTGAAGGCCAAAATGTAAAATAATATTTTAAAAAATTAAAAAGCAGCGTTGTGGGCGGCCTTCAGGCTGCCGGTTGTGGCGTCCAGGCAGCGCCTAGCCGCGACGTCCTCCGCCCAAGTCACCAGCCGAAGTTGGAGGTCCGGCCTGGTGCTGGACAAAGCAGCCTCCCACTGCTGCGGACTTCTGAGGTGCCAAGAGGCAGGGGGCAAGTGTGCCGGACAGGAGTAAAATATGTGTTGATAGTTGGCGATGGAGCTGCCACATAAGCGGCAGGCCGGCGAGTACGTTCCGGGGTGGAAGAGGGCAAGACGTGCGGGAGTAAGGAAGGTGTGGGCCTGAAGTTGGCGCCACAGGTGTTGTTGGTCTGGGAAAGGGATTGGCGTGGTGGGGGGGAAAGTGAGGCGGGAGAGGCGGTAGTGAATGTGATGTCGTGGTACGTGAGGAGCGTCGCGCGTATCCATTCCCGGCGGGGGCGGGCTTGCTCGGTCGGTCGAATCGCGAGCGATAGAATTGGCCGCCTCGTTGCCAGGATGACCCGCGTGAGCGGGTACCCAGATGATATAAATGGGGCGAGAGGGAATGGCGCCAGACCGCAAGATGCCTGCGGCCGGGGGTGCCACCCATCCAACTGCGTAGTTGTATACCGCGCGTTTGGAGTCGGAGAAAATGTATTCTGCTGAGGTTTGAGTTATGGCGAGGGCAATAGCTGCCTCTTCAGCCTCGACAGAGGTGGAAGTACAGACGGGGGGCAGTAATGGTAGGTCGGAGGGAGTTGTAGCGCGAGCAGTCGGTTTTTTCAATCAAGAAACTGATAGCAGACGCTGCCTGCCTCGGCGTTGCGAGGCGAGAGAGGGGGAGCGTGGAAGAGGAGAGAGGGGGAGGGGACGCGCATCCGCATTGGTGATGTAAACGCCGGGGGAGGGATGCCTAGAGGAGAGAAAGAGGGGGAGGGGACGCGCATGCGCAGTGGGGGGTGTGGTTGCCGCGGGGAGGGATGCCCAGAGGAGAGAGATGGGGGAGGGGACGCGCATGCGCAGTGAGGGTGTGGACGCCGCGGGAAGCGATGCCCAGAGGAGAGAGAGGGGGCAGGGGGGCGCAGGCGCAATGGGGGGTGTAAACGGCGCGGGAGGGATGCCTAGAGGAGAGAGGGGGGGAGCGTAGGAGAGAGAGGGGGGAGCGTAGGAGAAGAGGTGCGTGGGGAGGGTTTGCGCATGCGCAGTAAGGCTGGTCAGGACAACCACCACCATCACCGGACGGACGCCGGACGGACACCGGACGGACGTCTGCATGGGACATTAAACGCTTTCGCCTTAATATAACAGAAAATAATACACGACATTTAAACCTGGCTATATATGACGGCGAATTTGTATGTTCCTATTTTTCCTCTCGTGTTTGGAGCTCCATCTACATAATCAATAAAGCAGTATTCACTCCAACCTTCACAATTTTATTTGTTTTAATAAAAGCTAATTGATCAAAATCTGTCGAAAACGATGATCGAATCAATTTTAGATCCTGTGTGCGCATACTGTTGGAATAAACACGCCCGCGAAATCTGCCTGCTTACTATTGCAGAAAACAATACAGAAGTTTGGCGTTATGTTCAGCAGACTTACATACATGTATGAGTTGTGCCGTACACAAAGTGATTAAGTTTGCTTTTGGTAGCGCACACTGTAACGCAAGACTACGTAAGTTTGTCTACCCATCAGACAGTTTTATCCGCCTTTCCCCCCTGACGTCCCACTAAAAATATACCGCTATTCTTTCTAATTAGAAAGTGCTACTCATAGCATTTATTTGCATGAAAACGAAGCAAGCGTTCACACTGATTGCGGACCTTAACAATGCGTGGTGCATGTATTGTTAAGTTGAACTGCCGGTGAGCGAAATTATGACCTGTTTCCTCGACCGCAAACCAGCGACTAGAACAAGGAGTGAAATGTAAAATTTCATTTGGGCTGTGATGCTACCTGATGCTACTTAGACGGCGCGATGTTTTGTGGATGAGCCCCTATTATACTTCTTCCTTAGCAGAGTTGTATGGACATCCATTCACATGCTTTATGAGATTTTGACATTAAGCTTGATCTTTCGACACCACTTATCCCAAAAAATTACGCTGTTGAGTCACGAGACAACGTACCCCACAGAGACAGCTGAGGATCTATGGAATGCGCATTAAATATATAAATTTTCGTTGACCTCCTTATCATCGCATTTATAAAAGACAAAAAAAATGCAAAGCTAGAAAATATTGCAAAGTGCGAGCTACTGCGGTGGTACATTAGGTACGATGCTCGACTGCTGACGCGAACTACGTGGGTTCGATCCCGGCCGCGGCGGTCGCATTTTTAGGGAGACGAAATGCTTGAGCCCACTGTAAGTGCACGAGCCTCCTTGATTTAAAAGCTCGTTATGGAACACAAGTGGTAGAAATTAGCGCTTCATTACGAAGTGCCTGATAATTATACCTGGTTTTGGGCTCGTCACACTTCTAAAAATATTAGTAGTAGTAGTATTCCAAAGCCCCGAACTAACTCAGCTGGAAATAAGAACGCCGTAGAAATGGAACTATTCTAGCCAGATAGTATCCAGCGCTGTAGTCTGTCGTTCCTCTGTCGTCCTCGTCTGTGTCGCGCTTTTAATCGTTCAAGATGGAAGTATACATATGTGGCACTTTTTTTTTCTAAAAAAGCCAAGCCCACTTTAACTAAAACTGAGTAAAAGTTGTTTGCGACTGACAATATGGCCGAGCCAGCTCCAACAATTTTTCGCCAGTGCACCCATGCCACCAAAATACCTCAAATCTATATTGCAGCTAAAATCTATGTAGCCTACTATTGTCAGTATTCTGGAGTAAAATTTGTATTAGGCTTGAACATATTGTAACATTTCATATGAGCTTTGCTTAACTCGTAAGAGAAGTCTAAATAGCAGGAAATGAACGCTATAGCAATATTTTGCGACAACATTAACACCATCCTTGTTCTTCCGTCAGTGCCGCCTTTTGTTGCATGGGCGTAATGGCAATGACTAGACTTGTAGAGCGAGTGGTCCTTCGATGTGCATTCGCCTCTCGGCCAGGAAAAAAAATAGGGTGTGTTCAAAAGAATGACCTCTGAAATGTCAGCTCACTGGCGACACTGAAGACATCAGAGCAACTTCGAGGTCAGAGTGGTCAGTTAAGGAGTGAATCAAGGGTGCTCTCCCCCCCACCCTAGCTTATCCACTCGGAAGGTGCACCCCCCGCTGATCGCCATACCATAGCAGCCCAATTTAGCAGCTGCTTTCTGTTCTAACACTGTAGTGCATTGCCGCGACAAAACTTTCGTCAACAAGGTTAGAAATTTTGACTGCAAAAACGACGAAATTATTTTCTCTGCCTCCTTTCATGAGCAGTTCGACATCTGCCGATTAGCCCCTCCCCCCCAACCTCCGTTCAGGCAAATGGGGAATGCACGTGTCAGGAGTGGTAACCTGACGTCGTCAGCGCTAAGACGCGTCGACGGGAAATGAGAAGCTTGTAGGTTTTTGGACGTTCAGTACGCAAGCAGACACAGTAAATGGGTCTGAGTCGGGGAAAAAAAAACGAGATGTTTATATACTGCAGAGCAATGCGCAGAATAATATAAACAATGATAACGAAAGCAAGCACATATATACCTAAGATCAGTAAGTGGTTATCTACAGTTTAAGTAGCTAGAAATAAACAATAGATACAATAATTGGAACTGCGCACGAGGCTGTTTTTCCCGAAAGCCTAGTTCTGCGGGCAATTCATGCGACGGTACTCATACTTGTAGCCTCAGCATAGCCGGCATCAGCCATCAGGGGCGCCAAGATTATTAGACGCTCGCAGAACACATCGACGTGCTCAATTGTCCCCATTTTTGTGCACCTTTTCAACGAAGGTCCCCGCGAAGTGGTTCTTAATGGAAAGTGGAAGAGACAAGTGCCGGCTCATAACTGTCTCTCTCAACGGAGGTCACCTCAACTAGCCGGCACGGGGGAGGGGGGGGGGGAGGAAAAGGATAGGAGGAGAGAAGGATGGGAGAATTTAGCTGCGAGTGCGCTCGCGCGCGATGCCTGCGCGCCGGGAGAAAAAAAAGTCACAGTTTCACCGCAAGGGTGAAGCAATGAATGCGATAGCAAAAAATTGTAATGTTATACGAAGTGAGGCTGGCAGCTAACTCTTTTTGGATCCGATCTCACGCAACTCTAGAAAACGCTTGTTTAAGAGAATTCTCTTCGCGTTGAGAGCGCAGCACGTAGAAGGGTACACCGGCCCCCCCGCTGTCGGCCGCCGAGAAGGGGAGATAACGCGCGCGCCCGCGCTCGTAAAATCGAAGGTCGCCCCCCCCCCCCCCCCCCGCAGTCCGCCGCCGAGAAGGGGAGATAACGCGCGCTCCCAGCGCTCGTAAAATCGAAGCTCGCTCGAGGGACCCCCCCCCCCCCCCTCGCGTCTTTTCACGCTCACGAACGACGGGCGGGGCTGGTTATATATATACATATACATATACGGCAAATGACGGCGGCGGACGAAGACGGCGGACGCCGGCGACGCCGACGGCGAAAACCAGCCGAAAGTGTCCATATAATTGCTATCGCAATAAAAATAAAACAGCCGGCGATGGGGAAAGCCGTCAAGTGGGCCGGCAAGGTAGAGGATAAATGTCAACAAACATCACGTGACGCGCCAGCGGTCGCGTGAGGAGTTCGGTGCAGCAGGAAGAAAAACAACACAACACCCGTACGGGCCTCAAAGGCGCGTATAGAGTTCGGAGTCACCGAAAAAATCGAGAAGGGAGCCTGCCCGAGTTTCGAGCGATGAGCTCCAGGGAATCGCAGATGGTCTAGACTCACGTGTGGAAGTCCCAGGCGGCCGTAAACACCGAAGAGCTGACGGCGCTGGTCGTCGTAGCCGGGGCACTGCAGCAGGATGTGCTCGAGAGTTTCCTCCGCCGGACACTGCGCATACGATGGGCTCCCTTTGCGGTGCGGCTGCAGTCGGTGCGTAGTCGTAGGAGGAACTCCCGGGCACGCTTGCCGAGGCCAGCTCTCAGTTGCGGCCGTGGGGGGATTCCCTGTGGCCACACGTGAGTCAGGGTGCATCGCACGCACATGGCGTGCGATACGCAGTTGCGCAACGTCACTCACGCGGACGAATAGAGAGTTTTAGTATAGCGGGAAACGCTTACGTTAGCGTTAGCGTGAGTCTCAATGCTAACGCTAAAACGGAACGCGCTGCGTGGCAAACAGTGGTCTTTTAGTACAGCGGGAGGCATTCCCGCTAACGCTAACGCGAGCGCATACAGCGCCATCTAGGCAAAAACACTAAATGCACTGTAGAATCCACAAGTGCACCACTAACTCGAGTTTCAGGATCCAAAGTCACCCCTGCTGCGTCTCCGTGCTGCATTTGGTTCAGTGTTCTGTCTGGCGGCCCGAAACACATCACTTTCTTTCGATATATACCGCAATGGAGTATTCTTCAAGACCCTGTAACCTGTCTCGGATTGACATGTGGCCGTATTTGCCTTATCTTGGAAACAGGTGAATGAATACAACGTCGCCATCTCTGCGCGGCTACCAAAAACATGAGCGAACCTCGTAAACAAATTTTGTTAGGCCTACTTCACCCCTAATCGACAACGTATCTGGAAAACAGAGCTACTTTATCGGCAGTAAACGGCTGGCGAAGCCTCATTAATCAAATCTAAATCAAATACGAGCATTATTTGGGAGTGAATGAGCTTAATAATGCAGGCAGACGACTAGAAAAATTCGAAGTGGACGGCTCTCGCTTCAACAGGCACCGCCATCTTGCCCTACGTACGTAATCTCTTGCGTGCGTTAGCGTTGAACGCTATATTCCAGAAATAGCGTACGTACGTAAAAGCTCAGGCTACGTTTACGTACTGCGCATGCTCAATGTGGAGCACGCAACGCTAACGCTAAATCCTTGCGTTTGCTGTTTCCCGCTGTATTAAAACTCGCTAATGAAGTGATCGGAGTGCTGAGGTCATGGGCCTCGTTGGCAAGGGTGTCGGCCGCTTCGTTGCCGCGTATTCTAACGTGAGAAGGCACCCACTGGAACACAACGTCACAGCCACTGTTCACGATCACTGTAAACTTCCGCGTGAGTCGCTGCGCGAGGAGAGTGCCGCGTTCTCCTCGCGCGAGGGCGAGAAGTGCGGCGCGCGAGTCACACAACACTGCCGCTGATGGTGGTAGCAGCTCGGCGAGTCGATCCGCCGCCAGATCGATCGCCGCAAGCTCAGCAGTGGTTGAGGACGTGTCGAAGGGAATCCGGCATTTACCCTGCAGGCCAAGAGAAGGGATGACACACGCGGCGGCCGCCGAACCATCCGCGGTCACCGAGCCGTCACTGTAAACAAGGACGCGGTCCGAGAGGTGCTCCTCGATCGTGGCCGCTGTCTCCTGCTGTAGGGCACACTGATGGGTGCTGCTCTTGGCCCGGATGCCAGGAAATCGTTGTAGTGATGGCGAGGCCACGATCATGGTGAGGTGGGATGGGAAGCCAGCCGGAGTCCGGTGTGTCGCGGACGACGGTGGCGTACTCCTGCGCGCGTGTGCCCACGCCTGAGTGCGGACGCGAAAGCAGCCGGTTGGCCAGTCGCCGTCCCTCCGGTGTCACGTATATGCGGTATACGTGGCGTAATACACCGCTCTTCGCACGCAGCGAGAGCGACGCCTGCCTCCGCCAGTGTAGGGCCCACGGGTGAGGTGCGCGGAAGTCCGAAGAGACGGCGCACTACGCCGCGGTGGTCGGTGTCTAGCGTGTCCCACTGTGTTAGTCTTAGCGCGACGAGCGGCACGGCGTAGAGCGTCCTGGCCATGGCGACCGCGTTGTACAGCCGCAGCGCGAGGTCCGGAGAGCAGCCCTTGCCACCGGCGAGGAGTCTGAAAGCTCTGTGGGCAATTTTCCGCGAACCCTTGCGGATGTCCGCGACCGCAGGCTTCCAGCTGAGCCGGTGGTCGACGGTGAGGCCGAGGTACCGGACTTTGCGTTGCCACGGCAGGCGACGACCGCGCAGCTTGAGCTTCGGCACCTTGTAGCGCGCACAGGGGTCCGGGTGCACGAGGAGAGCCTCCGTTTTGGCGGGGGAGAGGACGAGGCCGATGCTGCTGACGAAGCCGTCCACCACGTCGATGCAGGCCTGCATGCTCCGGCGTACGTGGAGGCCGCGCGGTCTGGGTCCGCTCGTGAACAGCGCGACCCAGACCGCGCTGTTCGTCGGCGTAGACCGCCACGCGCACCTCGTAAGCTGTGTCGCGGGGAAGAAAGTCAGTGATGCGCGCGAGGGTGATGTTAAATAAAAAAGGGCTTAACACGCTGCCCTGCGGCACACCAGCGTTCACAGCCCGAGGCGCGCTGAGTTCTCCACCGACGCAAACACGAAAAGTGCGGTCACTGAGGAATGCCTCCACGTACGCTAACATATTCCCACACACACGCATGTCGCGAAGGGCGTCCATGATGGTGGGGTGTGGGAGAGAGTCAAATGCACTGCGCACATCAAATAAGACGAGGTAGCCGGCCTCACCATGGTGTTTGGCCTCCTCGAGGAGGCTGACGACGTCGGAGATCGAGTCGGCCGTGGAGCGATGAGCACGGAAGACGCTCTGCTCCTCCGCCAGGAAATTGAGGGCAGCAGCAATCCATTGAAGGCGCCGAAGGGCCATGTCCTCGAACAGTTTCCCGGCGGCCGAAGTGAGCGACACGGCCCGATACGACGCTGGTTCCGACACCGGCTTCCCCCGCTTGTGGATGGGTATGACAAGGGCTTCCTTCCACGATGATGGTAACTATCCTGTGCGCCAGACGGCGTTGAAAGCGTCCAGGAGTTGTGGAAGTTGGCCCTTGTCAAAATTCCGCAACATCTGGTATGTAATACCATCACTGCCGGGCGCCGAGCGGCGCTTGCGGGTGTCGAGGGCAGCGCGAAGCTCTCCGATCGTAAACTCCGCCGTGCACAGCTCGCCGATCGTGTCAAGGATGGCAGGAGTTGGAAAGAACCGCCGGGGCGCGAAAAGTTCGGGCCTCACGGGAGTTGGGAGTACAGGGGCGTTGTCTGCTGCGGTGTTGATCGATAGTCCCGCGAACGTGTCGGCGAGCAGTTCGGCGAGCTGCGGGGCAGAGATGCCGAGCGCGACAGCGATGGAGAGCTCCAGAAATTGCGGCACACGAGCGCACAGCAGTGACCGGAAGATGCGCCACGATCGCCGCTGGTAGCGTGGATCGTCGAAGGTTCGGCAGAGGCTGGACCAGCCGTGATCACGACGTTGGTGTGCGTGTCGGCGACAGACCGCGTCAACGCGGTTGTAAACAGTGCAGTCCGCTGCTTTATCCGAGCGATCCGCTTTGCGCTGCACCAGTCGGCGAGCCGCTCGCAGGTTCAGCAGCTTGATATCCGGTGCTGGGGTGCCGGCCGGAACGCGACACACCGTCGTGGCAGCACTCGCGCACTCGGAGATGTGTGCAAACACGTCTCCCGCGACTGGCACTAGAGCACACAGTTCGCGGAAGCGGGGCCAGTTCACAACACGATAACTCCTGGTGCACTGCACACGGGCGTGGGGTTCAAGGGTGATTGGGTAGTGATCCGAACCCTGAGTGTCCGGAGCATGGCGCCACGAGTAAAAACAATCGTCCGAGACGAGTGAGAGATCAAGTGCACTCCGCACAGCACCGGGACGCACAAAAGTCGGGCGGCCATCGTTGAGTATGTGGAAACCCGCAGTCAGCACGGCGTCCATCAGGGCTCGGCGACTGGCGTTGACATGCCGGCAGCCCCAAGCCGTGTGGTGCGAGTTAAAGTCACCACACACCAGCGATGCACCGCCGAGGCGCCCGGCGAGTTGCACAAGAAAGTCGGCGTCCCACTCGCTCGGCGAGTGAACGTAAATACTCGCGACGCACGTGTCTGCTGCGCCAACGCGCACTCGCACTGCCACGCACTCGACGCCCGCGCACAGGATGTCCGAGACGTCGATGGAGACTTGAGGGAGCCGCGTAGCCACGTAGATAGAGGCCCTGGATCGACCCGCGGGATGCGCGGTGTTCGCGCAGTGGGTCTCAAGGCACGCGCTGTCCTCGCAGGCCGTTGCGCCGTGGTATGCGACGTAGCCTGTGAAGTTGAGCTGCCCCCTCTCGAACTCGCGTTTCCTGGAATGCCAGGACGTCGAGCTCGCGTTGGGGAAGTAAGAGGGAGAGCTCTGGGTGACGGCGGCGGAGGGAACGAACGTTCCACTGCAAAATCCGCGGCCGCGGCGTCTTCGACGAACTAGGCATGTCGTGCGATGGCTTGATGGGCGGCCAGGGCCGCGGTGCACATTTCGCGCGCCGGAGAGTCGTACGCCACAGTTTCTAGCAGCGCACGAAGAGCCGCGGCTAACGCCGCCATCACCGCGTCCCTCGGGTCCTCCTGGGAAGATGGTGCGCCTGTTGACTCAGGGGGGGGGGGGGGGCGGAGAATCGGCGCTGGCGTTGCCGGCTAACGCGTCGCGGAAGGAGTGTCCAGGGCGCGTTGTTGTTGCTGCCGGAGCACTGTTTCTCTTCGCCTGAGCCGCGGTCTGCGCCCGCTCCATCGCCTGGCGGCGAGAAAGTTTGCCGCCTGAAGTGGCCATGAGGAAGGCCGCCTGCCTCTGCAGCTGCCAGGACGAACACCGTGGCTTGTTTGCGGCGTGCGCCCGGCTACCGCCGTAATCGCTTTTACGGTGTTGCAAATATGCGTGACCCCCCCCAAATATACGCTGCCGGGACCAAATGGCCGCTTATACTAGACTGTGTGTTCTGGCGCTACTGGGCAAGGCAACTTCTATGTTCAACTTCTATGCGACTCGCGTGCGTGCGTGCGTGCGTGCGTCTGTGCGTGTGTGTGGCACCCCATGCGCTCACGATAAGCTGCAACATCATTGTGGAACGAAACTACAATTCGGCGTCGAGATTTTAGTCATTGTAAAAATCAGTATCCATGTTTTTCGTGACCTGACGTCAAATACTCTTCACAAGTGACGCATATAGGATATGGGAAAGGCGTTCGGTATTGTTTCAAGTGGCAACGTTTGGTGACATTTTGATTCATACCCTGTCCACCCCCCCCCCCCTCCTCGCTTTCACCATCTTCACTGTCCCGGTCCTTGTGGGACTAAATTTCGGGACTGCGAACTGCTATCTGAGGTGAGTTTGAGGCCCCTGCTATATATCTTCATCCAGAGCGTCCGGCTAGCAAGCAGTAGTCATTACTTCGCGGTAGCACGGCTCAAATAGCAATCCACGGCACTACGTCTGTGTTTTCATGGTATTTCTGGCGGCTTGACGTGCTGCACAGCCAGATACACGGCCGCCAGGAGTCAGCAATGTTCACACCGAAGTGCTTTTTTTTTCTGTTTTCAGTGCCAGAAGGAATTCTAGAAAAAAATCCAGGATGATTTCCGGCTCAGGTAGCTCTTTTGGTCGGTGATACATCACATTACGAAATAATTTCGGGGGGGGGGGGGGGGGAGGGGCTGAAGCCCCATAAGCCCCCCCCCCCCCCCCCGGCTACGCCCCTGCCCGCTACACATCTTTTGAAATGGGTTGGAAGCATTCAACGACCCATTCATTGCGCAATTCACATTGTTTGACGCCAGGTTGTTTTACTCTTCTACGACGCTCTATCCCATACGTTGATACGATTCCTTGCGCGGCATGGAACGGAAAAACTTTATTCAGGTCCTTCGGAGCGTGATTGTGCCCGGCATGACACAGGGTAATTTAGCGGCGAAGCTCCTTAGGACCTAGCCTTGTCTTCCGTTGTGGTTATGGTATAGAACCGTTGCTACAGTCGATACATATGAGACACAAAAGAGGTTTTACAGTAGACTAATATTAATCATAACTGTGGACAGAAATATAAAACACCTTCAAGCACAAACCCTTTATACTAGTTGGCGACTTCAACGGAGACATTATAGACCTGAGGACTTAGCTTTGCCGTCGACTCTCACTGTCCGCTGTCACGGTATATAGAAAACCGTTGCTATAGTCAAAACATATGTGTGTATGTGAATAAAAAAAAAAGGTTTACAATAGACGAACATCAATCATAATTGTGACAGAACAATATAAAACACCTACAAGCACAAACCCTTTACACTAGTCGGTGACTTTACGTACACATTATAGACCGCAACTAGAATAGCATTAAAGAGGCAAACAAATAAATTTACATTCATATATACACTTTACGTAACTCAATTTAAATTATATAGGGCAACGCACGGTTAACGTACGGTTACTCGCCGATACGACACCCACAGCTCGTCGCCCACTCGTCATGGTTCACTTGGTGGAAATGCGTGCATTGTTTGGCGCAGGAGTTTCAACCGCCACCATGTCTGGGGTAGAATACTCGACTGGACTGCCACGCTTAGGGCCCGGGCTGAAACCCCACCTGTTCCTAGAAATATTTTGATATTTTCATTTTTGAGCTACCCAGCAAGCCGCAAGGTGGCGAAAAGGCAAGACCTCAGCGTCCCCACGTAGGAGGCCTGGGCCCAGCCAACTAAACTGCTGATTCTAATAAAAGTTTATTCCTCCTAATGTTTTCTTATTTTGCACGACAGCGGCTACGGACGCGGGCGGTAGTGGCGGCGGTGAAGACAAGTACTGCGCCAAAATCGGCTCTTGGTGAGATCTCATAACAGCTTTCGCTGTAATATATAAGGGCCCCAAACTCCATCACTGTCACCAGAGCCATGGCCCAAAGCACTGAGTGGCTCTTTACCAATGGCTAGGTGGGTAGAAGCAAAGAATAACACGCACCGCCGGTGGCATATCTCGCCCAGATGGACGTCGTCGCTCTATTTTGAAAAGCGAGGTTGCCTTGCCGAACATCGCTGCACGACTGCCTTGCCGAACATAGGAAACACAATATCACATTATGCGGCGGGTGCGTCCGGACCAGCCGAAGGATGCTGCAGCACCTCCGAGGAGCCTCGCCCGAGTGTCGCCGAGGTCAGCGGCCACGCCAAGGGGTGCCAGCGTCGCGGCCTCCGAAGTCGAACGTCCGCTGCGCCCGTCGGTAGAACGTCGCTACCGATGCGACCATCTTCTGTCGTAGCCACGCAAGCAATGCCAGCTCATCGGACTGTGATCTTCCATTACGGCTCGTGTCACGCGCTTCGAGCCGTGTGCTCCTCTATGCACGCGCTCGTGCCTGTTCCGCCAGCTTCTCCTCCCACTTCGTCGTCTTCTCTTCTCCTTACTCATGACATTGGGCCCCTTTTCTTGAAAGTTTTTTTTTCTTTAAAAAAATCTCTTCTCTCTCTTGCTGTGATGCCTGTGCATCTTGACCACTTTCGATGACTTCTTGTCATTTCACAGGCTTTTCCACTTAACACATCACCACCTACTTGTCACACACACACTTCACTGATCACTTCACAGGTCACTTCACAACACATATTATAAGTCTATTGTCCCTATTATTCTATCCACCACACCACAAACATCAATACATCGCTGTACATACTACAACCTCTATTTCACATTTCAACCTCAACCTCGTAGCTCTAACAAGTTTTGTTTTTCCCTGCCTTACCCTACACGTGGTATTTTGGTGACTCAACAGCTTCTACTCATAAAATCCGCCCCCCACATTTTCTCTTCCTTTAATATATTCCACACTAAATGAATATTCTTGCAGAGCAAGACTCCATCGCATTACTCTTCCATTTGTCAACTTTGCCTTGTTTATGAACTCTAATTTTTATTTATTTATTTTATTTTTAAATACTACAATCCCTGGTAGGGATTTTGGTAGGGTGGGAAACTGACGATACATGAAGTGGTTCCACGGAATATTTAGAACAACCAGTAGGCACAACCAGGTCACAGGATTTTGCCCGACCGAGAACATAAAGTGGGCTAACAACAAAGGAAATGCAGTACACACACGTACATACGCAAACACTCACTCAAGGCAGTTATGTACATATGAAAACAATACCTAATGTAGGCATGTAAAATAACAATAACAAAAATAACAAAGCACTATGTACACACACAGGGAGTTCAAAAATAGATGTGCTCTTGCTAAATACACTTTAGTACATATACAAAGATAGAGATAACGAACCAGTTCATGAGCACAAACTAGAAGTAAACGTTGCCAATGATGGCTGCAACACTTGTTCATTTGTTAATGAATTCCAATCATTAACCGTTCTTGGAAAAAAAGAATATTTAAATAAATTATTTCGTGTTTGATATGGTGTTAATGTTCTATTATGCCGTTGCCTTGTGTTATACCTCGAGGTGAATGGTGTAACGGAATATGCGTCAACCTTAACATGTCCCATTAATATTTGATAAAGAAACTTCAAACGTGAATGACGGTTTCTCATGGATAGAGGTTGTAGATGAGCTTTTGTTAACAGATCTGTTACTGATGTACGGTCATAGCGATTATATATAAAGCGAACTGCTCTTTTCTGAATCATTTCCAGTTTATCAATATTCGTTTTAGTGAATGGGTCCCAGATAACAGAAGCATAGTCTAACTTAGGCAAAATAACAGGTTTGTTGTACAGTGGGGGTGAATAGTTTCAGTGCCCTGTGAAGAAAAAATAGTTTACGTTGCGTTGGAGCCATTACTTGGTCTAAGTGTTTATTCCACCGGAGATCGCTTGTTATTAAAAGTCCGAAGTATTTGTACTCGGTTACCTCGGTAAGATAACTGTTGGGGGGAGCCGTAATGATAAGCGAGGGGCGTTTTTTTGTGAGTAATTTTCATTGCTACTGTTTTTTCAAGATTGAGACACATCTGCCAATTTTCACACCATGTCATAACCTTCTCAAAAGCTTGATTTAGGAGCAGCTGGTCATTCGGGTTTCTAACCTCCTGGTACAGAATGCAGTCATCAGCGTAAAGTTTAATTTTTACCGGGATGTCATCAACTATATCATTTATAAAAATAAGAAAAAAAGAGTGGTCCGAGCACCGAACCCTGTGGAACTCCAGACAATACAGAAACTCTACCCGAGCAATGTTGGTTAAAAGAAACAATTTGTTGACGACCAGTAATGTATGATGAAATCCAGGATATTAGCTTTACGGTTGTGAAGTACTGAGTTTAATTTATAAAGCAGTTTATTATGAGAGACCGTGTCGAAGGCTTTGGGAATGTCTAGGAAAATGGCGTCAGTTTGATGACCGTTATTAATAGATACTGCAAAATCATGTATAGTTTCCCCACTAGTTGACTTTGTGTAGAAAAGCCCCTGCGAAACCCATGTTGTCCTTTGGTGAAGAAGTTTTGTTGCTCGAGAAATTCTGAAATGTGTTTGTGTATTATATGTTCCATCAGTTTGCAAGCCGTTGATATTAATGATATGGGACGGTAATTTTTAACACAACATTTGCTCCCACTTTTGTGCAGAGGTACAATCTTGGCTATTTTCCAGTCTTTAGGAACCTCGCCCTCCTGCAACGATTTCGAAAACAATACGTGAAGGTACTTAGCCATCCACTCTGCATACCGCTTTAAAATTCGTTTGGGAGAAATGGTAGAGGCCCGTGTACTGTGCGATGTCAGCGCACGTTAAAGAACACCAGATGGTCGAAATTTCCGGAGCCCTCCACTACGGCGTCTCTCATAACCATATCGTGGTTTTGGGACGTAAAACCCCAGATATTATATTATTATAAAATTCGTTTGGGATGTCATCGGGACCAGACGATTTCTTTATATCTATTTTTTAGAGCAAGTTGAGTATTCCCTCTTCGCTAATGGCAATGTCTGGTATTGGCGGAAGAGAAAGAGTGAAATCAGGCAATAAACTGTTGTCTTTGGTGCAAACAGACTGGAATTGAGCATTGAATGCGTTCGCGATCTTTGAGCTGTCCTGAGTAATTGAGCCATCAATTTCAAAAGCCGTGGAGGAGCGTGATGAAGGTGAAATCAATCTCCAAAATTTTTCTGGGGATGCCGAGATAAAGCGCGGTAGAAGTACACCATGGTAATTTTGTTTATCCTTCGAAACTTCACCTTGAAGTTTAATAGTTAAGGTGGATATTTCTTGCCTTTGAGAATCCGTTAATGAGCCCTTCTTCTTCAATCTTTTAAGCCTTCTTTTGAGCTGTAGTGTAGACCGAGTTATCCAGGGGTTTTTATTTTTCGCTTTTTTCACAATATTAGGCACAAAATGGTCCATGCCTTCCATAATGATATTTTTTTAGTGGTCCCAGAGATCGTTTACGCCAGCATCACTGCTTGCAAACGTGTCGAAATGAAAAGACAACATATTTATTATAGAAACATCATCTGCCCTGGAAAAGTTTGGAAACTGACAGACTCTTTGATGTGCGTCCATAGATACACCGGTGAGTGTTAGTAATACCATTTTATGATCAGAGATGCCAGGATGAAATTCGCATCCAACACAAGATTCGGGAAAGCCACGAGTGAAAAATAAATCAAGTATTGATCTAGTTTGGCCTTGTATTCTAGTGAAGTCATCAACAATTTGTAATAAATCGAAGGCAAATACCAAGTCAATAATTGCTTGTCCTACTTTGTCATTCTGCTTCTTGACAGTCAATGTGTTCCAATCTATGTTGGGTGCGTTAAAGTCACCACCTAAAATAATTCGATCTCCTGGTTTTACATGAATGGTCATATATTTTTGTAATTCAATGAGATCAATGGGTTCCGAGGAGGGTGGTCTGTAAACAACACCAATAACGTACTTAACATTTCTGTGGTAAGTTTTGCAGAAAACAGCTTCGACGTTAGGTACACCTGGCATTCTAATAATGTTTAAAGAATTTTTAAACAGAATGCCAACTCCTCCTCCTCTTGTTCCACGATCCTTCCTGAATACATTGAAACCAACTGGTACAAATTCACTATCGAAGATCGAATCGTTTAGCCAAGTTTCGGTTAGAAGATGAATACTGGGATCCATGAGAAACTATAATAGCTTCCAGCTCAGTAGTTTTGTTTGATATACTTCTGCAATTCATATTTATAATTCGTAAGGGTTGACAAGGGGGGCTTACTGGTCATTTACGAGATGTTTTATTGAGTCGGCAACGTTCGTTTTTCTCGTCATTCCACATGTAAAGAGTGCCATCGACACTAAGTTTTTCGTGAAGGAGTTTAACTTTGGCACCACTTTCTCTATCTTCTCTCGCACTTTCCCAAAGGTTTTTACGCGCCTCTCGCACACGCTTAGAAAAATCCTGAGAAAGAGACAGGGATGTGCCTTTTAGTTTATAGGAATTTTTGAGGATGGTTTCCTTTTCACGATAGTTCAAGAATTTAAGGATTACAGGGCGAGTTTTTTCACTTTTAAAGCCAAGCCTATGGATTCTTTCTATAGCTGGAGTTGGTACTTGCAGTTTGTTCATGAATATACCTTCTACAACTTTCTTTTCTAGCTCCTCAGTAGATTCCAACGAAGTTCTCGTCCAAGCCATATATTATTAGGTTGTTTCTGCGACTTCTGTTTTCCAGGTCGTCCACTTTTTCAATTATCGAGGCTAATGCCGCACTATGCTGTGAAATAACCTTCTCCATATCAGTTACTTGAGTTGTTAATTTCTTGAAACTGGAAAGCTGTTGTTCTATCCCATTATTTCTTTCAGTTAATGTAGTGATCTTACTCTCCAATTTCTTTTGGTTGGCTTGAATGTTTTCTCAGTAGTGCTAATTTTACTTTGGCCGGCTAATAGCTGAGTCAGCAGATCTTTTTCAGTCGGACCGGGATTCGACTCGATATCGCTGCATACCAACAAACTTTTGACGAGAGAAGAAAAGCGTGCAAAAATATGTGTAGCAAAAAGTGGGCAGGGCAGCAGCAATAAGAACCGGTCATCACTGCGGTAGGAGTAAGCTAATGCGTAATCACTAACCTGTATTATAAAGCAAAAAGGGTTGCTCAGCATTCCGTCCGGTTTGCTGCTGCCTGGCCCACTGGTGAAGAACGGTGGTGCGAGGTTTTTTATA
This sequence comes from Rhipicephalus appendiculatus, assembly GCA_030522465.1. NCBI lineage: Eukaryota > Metazoa > Arthropoda > Arachnida > Ixodida > Ixodidae > Rhipicephalus > Rhipicephalus appendiculatus. The sequence goes on from JALIZH010029845.1 coordinate 24,896, forward strand.
AGGGTTTGAGCGTCCACGTGACTTGACGTCACCGAAGTCCGGTGGAAAGCAAGTAGCGCGACAAAGGGGAGTGGCACGACGTCCTCGATGTGGCCATCCGCACGTGTCACGCACTCGGGTTCCAAGGCGCATGTCCATTCTCTGCTTGTCACATCAGCCGAGGCATGGTCGATCGGTGAGCGCTGCCCTCCGAGAAAGACAGCTGCAACCTGTATTATAAAGCAGAAAGGGTTGCTCAGCATTCCGTCCGGTTTGCTGCTGCCTGGCCCACTTGTGAAGAACGGTGGTGCGAGGTTTTTTATAAGGGTTTGAGCGTCCACGTGACTTGACGTCACCGAAGTCCGGTGCAAAGCAAGTAGCGCGACAAAGGGGAGTGGCACGACGTCCTCGATGTGGCCATCCGCACGTGTCACGCACTCGGGTTCCAAGGCGCATGTCCATTCTCTGCTTGTCACATCAGCCGAGGCATGGTCGATCGGTGAGCGCTGCCCTCCAAGAAAGACAGCTGCAACCTGTATTATAAAGCAGAAAGGGTTGCTCAGCATTCCGTCCGGTTTGCTGCTGCCTGGCCCACTTGTGAAGAACGGTGGTGCGAGGTTTTTTATAAGGGTTTGAGCGTCCACGTGACTTGACGTCACCGAAGTCCGGTGCAAAGCAAGTAGCGCGACAAAGGGGAGTGGCACGACGTCCTCGATGTGGCCATCCGCACGTGTCACGCACTCGGGTTCCAAGGCGCATGTCCATTCTCTGCTTGTCACATCAGCCGAGGCATGGTCGATCGGTGAGCGCTGCCCTCCGAGAAAGACAGCTGCAACCTGTATTATAAAGCAGAAAGGGTTGCTCAGCATTCCGTCCGGTTTGCTGCTGCCTGGCCCAATGGTTGATGGTCCGTCTGTACCTTGAAATTCTTTCCGAACAGATATATGTGGAACCTTTTAACAGCCCATACTAACGCCAAGCCATCCTTTTCCACCGTCGAATAATTTCTTTCTGCGGAATTTAACCCCTGTTCTTCCGCGCAAAGCTTCTCCATATTATGCAAATCCCAGCAATAAAGCAGTGGTTTTTAGTTCAGCGCCTTCGTCTGTCATTCTTTCGACGTCCCGCGTCCAGCGCTGTTTGTTCCTGTCTTAAGCAGCATGATCATCATTTCCCCGCCACCCTTCTCCTCCTCCTCCTACATTTCTGCGTCTTCCTCCTCTTGTTTCTTTTTTTTCTTTTCAGTCCATTCTTCCTCCTCTCTTCTTCCATTCACCGCTACCTCGTCATCTTCGAACTCGTCCTCGTCCTCAGCGTCGTCATCCTCCTGGCTGTTGTCCTTCCCCTCTTTCTCCTGCTCATTCATCTTCTCACTGTATCGATCTTCCTCCTGTTACTCTTTACCCTTGTCGTCGACTTCGTTGCACGGCGCGGCTCCGCCTTCCGAGGCGTCGTCGCCGCTGGCAAGCACGCGGCAAAAGCAATGTCAACTATAGCAAAGTCTAAGCGGTGTAGAGGGGAAGCAGAAGACGGCGAACCGACGACGGACCGGGATCGCGGAGGAGGCGAGTTTTCATAAGCGCCGACTTAACAAGGTTTCCGTGGAGGCTGTGGCCAAAGATCAGGTCAGGTCAGTTTATTACCTTAAAGGTTTACGAGAATTATCATATACGAGGAACATATGAGGCTGTTTCCCACAATGCTGATGTATTGGGCATAAGCCGGCTACTTTGTCATATGTTGCTTAGGTGATGCCATTGCGCGTAACTCGATCATGGTCATGCGCGTAACTCGATCTACTAACATGTCATTTTCATATATTCTTGACGACTCTCCCCTGGAAGTAGTATCATCATACAGATATCTTGGCGTAACTATATCGTCGAAACTAACCTGGAATCAACACATTGAATCCATAATCCATAGCGCTAACAAAACACTTGGGTGTCTTAGAAGAAATTTTTTCACGTGCTCCTCCAGCTATCAAACTTTTATTGTATAAAACACTAATTCGTTCAAAACTCGAATATGCCGCTTCAGTTTGGGATCCTTTCCATGATAACCTTATTTACTCACTCGAAATCATTCAGAACAATTCAACGCGCTTCATCATGTCTAACTATGCGCGAACCGCAAGTATTACTAACATGAAGGCGAACCTTGAACTACCGTCATTATCATCCCGCCGCAAAATTTACCGTTTGTCTCTCTTTCATCACATATTTCATCATCATTCATTACACAATGACTTCATCTCACCTCCTCAGTATGTATCATCACGCATTGATCACCGACAAAAAGTTGCAGTTCCCTTTTGCAGGACTTCAACCTTCCATAATTCATTTTTTCCAAGAACTTGTGAGGATTGGAACCACCTACCCGCTCTCATCGCAGACATCGCTGATCATCATCGTTTTCGGACAGCTTTAACTAATAATAACTAATTAGTTTTCCATTTATGTACTTTTTGATGTTCATTATGTTTCTTATGTTTACCTTTATTGTAATACTGTTTGTTACACTCCCCTCTGTAATGCTTCGGCCCTGAGGGTACAATAAATGAAATGAAATGAAATTACATGTTGTAAATTAAAGACGTGAAAGAAGAACAAGAAAAAAGGCAGAAAAGGAATTCTGTCAATAGTGCGCGCCTCATTTCTTGACATAATAAACACGCAGTTTCACACAATGGATCACCATCTTTACTAAAGGCACATTACAGTTGATCAAAATATAAAGACGCCGATAGAACATGCAGAACAAAAATAAGCTTGAAGGAAACCGCCACACTGACAGAAAAGCAATGAATTTTTAAAATCGTTGTATCGACAAAGTACCCATACGCTTACGCGTAGCTTGCGTGCACAGAGGAAAAACCAAGTGTATATTTTTTCCTTGTCTGAGTACCGTTTATTTATATTAAGTTTACTTCGCCGTTAGCTACAACATGAGGCTCCATAATTCAGTAGCTCTGCAAGATTAATTAACCAGAAAATTTCAATGTGCTAGTGTTACAGAAAGACAAATCAAATTTCTATTTTCTCACAGGCGCCTTCCTGATTCCGTACACAGTGATGCTGATGTTCGGCGGTCTGCCTCTCTTTTACTTGGAATTGGCCATGGGCCAGTACTACCGCAGCGGCTGCCTGACCATCTGGAAGAACATATTCCCCATCTTTAAAGGTAAGCGTACTCAGATTGCACGTACCACCTACGCTAGAGTGTCAATGAGAACTAATGTATCGAATATTGTGTTTAACGCAATGAGAACTAGAATAGTGTGTTTAACAAAGCAAACGAGCCCTTAAGTTTACACTTCTTTCTTTCTGCTATGCTAGAGTGGGATTAAGATCAATCAATTTTTATTAATTTCTTGCATCCATCGCCCACAGTGCCGACAGCCGTGACAGTGGGAGCGGGTACATCGTCGGAGTGAGCATACATTGTCGGCCACTAAACTAATCAAACACTAATTACCTAATCATAGTTGGTAACGTAAATATAAATATCACTAGAAAGGTTTCAACGTGATAATCCTAGCAAAAAAAAAGGAGTCATCATTCAACATAATAGAGGCAGTGTTTAAGGCAATTGGTTTCATTCGCCGATTGTTAAAAAAAAAGACAATCGTAGTGCATAAGTCGTCAATGCAATCTCGCATACTGTGAACCTGTGATCTACGAGGACAGAGGCAGCGAGATGCAAGTGTATTTCGCATTATCAGTTCCAACATGCCACTGATAAACACCATGAAAGAACTTCAGTCGCTACATGCCATCCACGGTTCTCTAAGTTCTCTCAATCCTGCCTTCCTTTCAAACTGCCTTCCCCAATATCTGTGCTGTAAATTCCTGATACAAACCAAGCCACGGAATTCTCAACCCATTCGAAGCAATCATGGTCTAACATTGCTGGAGTGGATTCAAGAATGGGTATAACATTGATCATATATAATGATTTTAAGTGCGAAGCATTTCTTAGCGAACTTCGGCGACTGTGAGCGTATCTATCTATCTATCTATCTATCTATCTATCTATCTATCTATCTATCTATCTATCTATCTATCTATCTATCTATCTATCTATCTATCTATCTATCTATCTATCTATCTATCTATCTATCTATCTATCTATCTATCTATCTATCTATCTATCTATCTATCTAGCCGCCTACGACTTTGTGCTCTACTGGCCGTATCGTTTATGGGATTTATACCAAAATTGGTATGGCATAACACGACTGTATGACGAACATGAATGACTGGTCACATCATGAAAATCATGAATAACTTGTCATGAAACGTATGATTTACACGCCATGGCCGTACTGCTCCTGCGGCCGTTTTCTTAACTTGATATATCCAAAAATTGGTACGATGAGACATTTCTGCAAGACCAAAATAAATGACAGGTGGTAATAAGAAAATCATGACGTGCATGTCATGTACAACATGATTTACATGCCACGCTCATGGTGCGCTCACGGCCGTTTCGCTAGTTTCATATACCCCAAACTTGGTATTGAGCGGCGTGGCTGTATGACGAGCATAAATAACAAGTGGTGATATGGAAACCATGACATGTCATGTGCAACATGACTTGCATGCCACGCTCATGGTACTCCCGTGGCCGTTTCGCTAGCTTGATATACACCAAATTGGGTATTCGGCGACATGATTGTATGACGACCATAAATGACAATTGGTAATATGGAAATCATGACATGTCATGTGCAACATGACTTGCATGCCACACTTATGACACTCTCGTGGCCGTTTCGCTAGCTTGATATACACCAAATTTTTAAGGTGAAAGCCTTTAATGTCTCATGCTCACGTCCGTCCGTCCATCCAGCCGTGCCCTGGCACGGTGCCACGTGGGCGCCGGGGTGCGCAAACGGACGCCGGTTGCACTGGACTCTACAGCGCTCGCGCTTTGCTAGCGTATCGTCGCTGTGCCCAGCGTCTCTAATCATGCAAGGAGGGAGACGCGCGCATCACGTTCCATTCTGACCGACCCCGTCTCAGTGGGCACAGTGTTCGAGGAACACACTTTGGAAATGACAAATTGACCTTCAATTTAAATGCTGGAACGCGGATGGCGTCTGCACGATGCGCAAAGCGCGAGAATACGAACGCATGCGAAACGGAGGCAGATTGGTCTGGCGTCTCGCTGCGATTGGAGGTAAAAAATTTAATCGAACATAAGTGGCAGGTGTTAACATGAAAATCTTGGCATGCATGTCATCTACAATGCCATTTACATGCCATGCTGATGGTGTGCTTGCGTCCAGTTCGCTAACTTGATATACACAAAAATTTGTATTGCGCGACATGACTGTATGACGAACACAAATGACAGGTCCTAACATGTAAATAATGACATGAATATTATGTACTGCATGATTTGCTCCTTTATGGCTGCTTCGCATTACATCGATTCCCACAGTGCGTGTGATCTGCCGGTTTTTCGTCACCAGGTTCCTCCGATGATAGCGCCGACACTCAGAGCCGGTGATGCGCCGTAGTAACTCCCATTCTATGGTGTCGTACGGGTCATCGCTGGTGGAGGTAGGAACAGGTCGCGGACCAAAGCTGTGGTGATCGGTACTGAGCGCACTCACAACGCGGTCGCACTTGGCAGTCTGCCATGAGATGCGGTGACGGCGAAAACGAGCTTCGATGTCCAGAAACCAGAGCTCAAAGTCTGCGGGCCAGAGCTCGGGAGTGTGGCGACGAGAGGAGTCGCATTTTCTTGGGAGTTCGTTTCGTGGCGTCGAAGAGGAGCTGGCGTTGCAATCTACGAAGTGTCCGAGGTTATTAGCTTCTGGTAACAGAAGGCCGTAAACAAACATTTATTAGCAGGGTTGCTAAAGGGATTTCACGCCCATGATGTTTTGTTTTTGTCGCCTAAGGAAGAATGGCTCATACCGAGGGAGATTGGGCACACTGTCGATTATAACGGGAAATGCAAACGCTATGCAACATAAAAAAATAGAACAAAACGCGATGTAAATAAAAAGAGGAAGAGGTAAAATAATGTAGGAAACCTTCGTTCTTCGAGGCGGACGCAAAGCACACTGCCCAGTACACTCTCAAAAGTGAATTCTGCGCATCGCTGCGAGGACAAAACGGGATCAACTGGGCAATCAGTCAAAAGTTGACAATGCGGTCTCTTGCCCCCAAACCTTTCTACAGGTCTGCATTACGTATGCAGTTCTGTACGAAGGTTTGGGGGGCTACGTTACGTGTGGTGCACCCACACGACGGATGGCTCCATGGAAATCTGTTCCGCACAGGATAATGCCACCGGCCGTTCGGCTGCGCAGCACATCCACAATGCCGAGGGGACGAACAGATGACCGAGGTGGAAGAATAAATATCGCGGTGAAATGTGAAGAGGCGGCCGTTCGCCTTGAACCTTTGAAGTTGTCGCCAGGCAATGTGTGACCTGTACGAAACTAACGCTGCCATTTGCTTTACACCTGTGTCCCTTAGCTTCGACAGCGAAATATTTCTGACAACTTGGCATCGTTTCAAAGCGCCAAACTCAAGTTTTCGGAGCTGTAGGACAAGCGAGTGGTTACTTGGATAAACATAGCCTTGAAGAGCCACGGGCGCCAGCACATCTCCAAGGCATTAGGAATGTTTTCTCGTATTTATTGTTGCCAACAATATTGCAATAAACGGATACAAGTAATAATTAAGGGCGGCCTTCTTCATTTCTGTTTATATTTCTGTTTCTCTTCAGCTTTTTCTTTCTTCTCACCTCTGCACATTTGCTTCTTCTCAATCCTTCCAACTTACTTTCTATTTCCACTTTACTTTCTCTCTGTATTTTTCCAAATTTGACGATAAATACTTTTTTCCCATGGTGTTCTCAAAATGGCAATATGGCCAACAAGCATCCCGGCGTGCAAAACCACTTGTACCGACAGCTGCTGGTGCCTGACATAAGGGAACAGTAGTAGTAGTGCATAGGGCAAGGAAAATAGGCTCATTTCTGTAGCTCATAATGGAGCACGGCGCAGAGAGAGACTGTGTGTGTGATTCAGAAAACAAGAAGGAAAACATTTGGCAGATCCCAAGTACCATGGGAATAGATGTTATGCGAAGCATGCGGAGGCAAGGTGACTGGGTTGGAATTTTTTTATTGAGTGAAACGTTACGAAATGACGCTAAAGATATGTACAAATGTTGTACGCACAGATATGTTGAACAGTCGCGTATGTTTCATATAACCAGTTGTTTACAACTGCGTAACGATGCCAACCGAAACATGGATATTACCAACACCGGAAGCGGTAAGCTGATAAGTAGCACTAGTGCTTGCGAGAATGGTAACCCTGGATAGTGCTTCGTGGACCAACTGCAGTGGATGACGCTTAAGTATACAACTGACGTTAACCCGACATGACGCGTGCCTCATGACAGTAAATATGTAATGTTTATAAAATTATATAGGTAGCGCTGCAAGCACAATTGACGTTTCGCCAACATTACGCCAGCATAGGGTATTTTTCCAAAGCACTCCTGAGACCTGGCGTGGCTCTGTGGTAGAATGCTTGATTGCCATGCAGATTGTCTGGGTTCGATTCCTGCTGGAACCCTGATATTTATTATTTGCATGCCGTCGGGTGAACGCTGCCGACGTCAGTTTTTCTTAATGCTCTCGCATTTAAATTACTAATGTCTGTCCTCGCGGTTCCTGGGTAAATATAAAATGTCAAACACCAGTGGCGCATACCTGCATGCCGCAGCCCGTGGTATACGAATGTGTGCCACACGTGTCTGCAGGAACGGGTTTGACGACGTACGCGGCAGGATTTTCATGTTATTCATGTCATGGCCAGCCAGACGTATTCGTCAATACCGCTTACCCGCGCATACAAATTTTGGTCTACCCCAAGTTAAGGAGGCGATCGCGAGAGCACCCAGACGTAGGCGGCTAGACAGATAGATAGACAGACAGATAGATAAATACGTAGATAGAAACGCAAAAGTGCTTACAGTACGCAAAGAAATGCTTCGCAATTAAAAAAAATTGAAGGACACTTTGTCAATTCCAAAGTGTGTTGGGCGAGCGCCTGTGCCCATTGAGACGGAGTCGGTCAGAATGGAACGCGATGCGCACGTCTCCCTTCTTGCATTATTGCACACGCTGAGAACAGCGTCGCTACGCAAGCGAAGTGCGAGCGCTGTTGAGTCCGACGCGACCGGCGGTCGTTGGCATGCCCCGGCGGCTACCTAGCGCCGTGCCAGGGCATGGACGGAGGGACAGACCGACGGACAGACGTGAGCATGAGACATTAATGACTTTCGCCTTAATAACAGAACGGTATTTCCTGCCTCCCGCCATGGTGGGCTCTGCTCAGCACCTTTAGGGATGGAGAAGGGGGAAGCAGAGATGACAGAAAGAATGAGAGAAGATAGTGAGAAGGAGTGAGTAAATGGCAAGACAGTATCTTGTCAGTGCAGGCGTTCGTCAATATCAGTATCTTGTCAGCCAAGGCGTTCGTCAATAGACCTTTTTTAAGCCCACCAGGGCCCCCAACGGGCGCGCAAGCGCTCATCGGAAAAGTGCGTACGCCGTGGCAGCCGCCGTGACGAGCGCGCAGGCCTCACGCTTTAGGTTCCTGCTTGCGCAGCGCCATTGCGCATCACAGAATAAGTGAATTTGGCAAGGTACAACTTATAGCAGCATAATTCAACCACTAACCTCAGTGTTTAGCTGCGACGGTTTCTCTGCGATTTCCATCTGTTCCACTGTTGCATCGGCCGAGCGGCTCAGAAGCGTCACCATTTATTCTTATTATTTTTTGGCACCAATACACCTTACGGCATAAATGAAATAAAAAAAATAAAACTCGGTTGCTTATGAGGTGCAGGAGCGTTCTATAATTCGCGGATGCGCTTGGAACCAACGTCCATCGAGATGGTGACGAGTACGAATATGTGGGGCTCTGATATTTAAAGAGCATACGCTTGAATTTATAGTCGGCATTTAGTCAAATAATATCCATTCACTACAGACAGCGCGCGCGTCGAGTAATAAACGTTCTATTCTGCCTCGTCTTTCTTCTTCGGTCGGTCGCACACCGTTCTTTGTAAGTCCCCTGCAGTGCAGTCGGAAAAGCGACGAGCCAAGCGGCAGCTACGACCTTCCCGCAACAGCCAGTTCCGTCCGCCTGAACTACCTGCATTTCGCCCAACACCGTCGCCCGGGGATAAAGACCTGCAACGAGTACCTCCACACAGCCAGTGTCGTCCACCAGAGTATCTGGCAGTTCAGCAGGACAGCTCGTGGCGTGCACATGACCGACCACCACGGCACTCCCAGTGCCGCCCTCCAGAGACAACTTCGGCAGCTCCCGAAGTTGTCTCCTTTCTCCTTCTCGCGCTCGACTAGAGCGAGAAGGAGAAAGACGAGGCAGAATAGAACAGCCGGCCCACAGCAAGGGTGCTGTCTCTGTGTTCCTTCATTACAATATATAAATGGAGGTGTATCGCGCATGTCACCGAGACACACAAAAAAAGTGAAACAACCAAGGAGTGTGTTCACAGTCGATTAATACAGTTGAATTCTTTGTCTTGCAACGATAGAGAAGGTTGACTTACACAAAGTGCTGCGTTCTTTATGATGTGATAGGTTACCGAGATTGCTCGCGTGGTCTGATTAAATGACGATACAAAATTACTGTACTTTCGAAAACTGGATTAGATTTACATCACTGACAATGCGAGGCAAGATGAAAAAATGGCTCCATTCAATGAATTGCGATGCTCTCTGAGGCACGTGTTTAATACATTGACCAGTACGCCGATGTACACGTGAACACATGAAACAGGAATTCGGTTAACAACTCCTACACAACAATTGAAAAACAATTGGGAAGCATCTGGCCACATTTGTCTTTGCCCACTGCAGACCCCTGCGACCTTTTGTGCACTAAAGAACAAAGGCTACTTAGTTATTTGTTACGGAAAACACAACCCTCACCCCATATCGCTTCCCTGCATTTTCCAGGCCGTGCGGCTTATGAATACATGGAATAACTGCAACAATCCTAGTTTCTTCATTATTCACGGGGGGATAACTACCCTTATTTATCTTTCTTTGCAATGCGAATGAGCTTTTGTCAAACCGATGCGTTGATACGCAGGATACACTGCCTCCTTGAAGTGATCAATTTAGCTGGAAAATATACTGCTCAACTTATGTGCACAAGTTGTTATCGACTGGCCCTCATTGACGTCACATTTCCTCATTTAACAATATTCCAGTGCGCCGACGCAAAATGAAACACCTCCAAACGCGCTTCGCGGTGAAACTTAAAAAAGCATGTACAAAGAAACAGCCAATTATTAGAGCAAGTCACTGGACAAGTGAATTTTAGACCCATCCCTTGTTCCTTAAACACGTATAGAATGTGTTCAGTTCTTCGTACAGCGCACCCGCCACGGTGGTCTAGTGGTTATGGTGCTCGACTGCTGACCCGAAGGTCGCGGGATCGAATCCCGGCCTCGGCGGCCGCATTTTCGATGGAGGCGAAAATTCTCGAGGCCCGTGTACTTAGATTTAGGTGTACGTTAAGAACCCCAGGTGGTCGAAATTTCCCTAGCCCTCCACTACGGCGTCTCTCATAATCATGTGGTGGTTTTGGGACGTTAAACCTCATCAATTATTATTTGTACAGCGCGTCACTTGCGAATTTAAATAAAATAATAATCTGTATACATATCTGTGTTCCACCTCACATAGCTCACGATAGTACGTCTTGACTACATGTATGGGCACGCGATAACTTTAATGCCGCTTAACTGCTCCATGCGACATACATCCCACTCGTACATACCTAATTGGACTGACTAATTATTCCTTTTACATTTCATGCGTAGAGATACATGCAGGCGCGTTCGGACATGTGTAGCATTTAGGATTTAATAACAATCAATAAGCGGCGACGTATGCATTTTGTTTCGTGCTCCCACGGCGCAACGAGCAGCGAGCGACGGCACAGCCGGCTCACTCGGCGTACACACTTTTCCCATAGTGCTCCGCGCGCCCGCGGAGTGTTCTGGGATTGCTTTTTCTTTATTTCTTCAGAAGCTGTCTTGTGGGACGCTGGCGATGCGTTGCCAAATCGCCGAATCGCTTTCTTTCATTCTTGTGCCCGCGAACGTTCCGAGAGTATGCGCAAGAGTTAATGCGAGAGCTGATGTAAGCATAAAGTGGCTTACCAGTGAAACTGATTGGTCGTAGATGATACTAGCCACAATATTAGGGTGGGTGTATTCCGAGCCACTCGATGCAAAGCTTCTTGCCTACGAAACTTTTGTTTTGCCTAAACTTGAATACGCCAGCGTAGTTTGGGATTCCCATTACAAAAAAGATAAGCATAGGCCCGAGATGGTAAAGAGGCTGGCAGTACGCTTTATACTTCGCAAATGTAAGAGAACATATTCACCGTGATCTATAATGCTGGCAAATAAGATTTAAACCTTAGAGCAGCGCAGAAAAATATCAAGACTTGAATTTCTAAACTTCTATTCTTGCTTTATCACAACAGACTGAATGTGAATGCGTGCGCATATATTCAGTCATTTTTGTAGTGCACGTCGATAAATCGACATGGACATAATCTACTTTGTTATCAAACGAGCACTAATCTTTTCAAGTACTCATTTTTTCCACGAACCATTTCCGATTGGAATTCACTGCCAGAAAAAAATTGTTCTGTGACGTGGTTTATGGACACGTAGACTTCAGCGAAAGCCGGGAGGCGTCACGAGTAGAGCGTCGAAGAGCGGGCGTCCAGCAGCCTGAATCCGGGCAAGCGCGCGCTCGTGTCCCCTGCTGCTATTGACACTGAGGCTGGCTTGCTTGCTCGTGTGTCGTCGTCGTCCTCTCTTCACTACATTTGTCCCCGGGGAATAGCGGAGCCATCCTGGCGACTTAAGGCGTTGCCAAAATAGCGGGGGTCAAAATATGGCTTGATGCGGGACACGTGCACGATTTCGCGGCCGCGACGGCGCAAGGTCGTCAGATGGCGCCAAGGGATCGACCTCGTAATTTACGGGAGAAGTCCGAGCAAGAATGTTGTAGGGACCATGATATCGGTCCAGTAACTTGGAGTATAGTTCAGGAGTATTCGGCGGGACCCAAAGCCAAACGAGGGTACCCATCGTGAAAGCAGCAATAGGTCGATCGTCGTCGCGCCTAAGCTTCTGGCGCCCTTGGTCTTCCGTCGTGAATGAACGGGCCAACTGTCGACAATCTTCTGCGTACCTAGCCACGTCGGAAATGGGACTGCACTCAGATTCGTCAGGTGTGTAAGGAAGCATAGTGTCGAGCATGCATGATGGCTCGCGTCCGTATAAAAGAAAGAATGGTGAGAATCCTGCGGTCGCTTGCGTAGCAGTGTTGTACGCATATGTCACGAAAGGAAGGGCGGTGTCCCAGTTTGGTCTGGTTTGATGCCGTGTACATCGTCAGCATAGCCCCGAGAGTGCGATTAAATCTGTCGGTTAGGCCATTGGTTTGCGGGTGATATGCGGTCGTCAAGCGGTGAACGATGTTGCACTGAGCGAGCAAGGCTTCAATAGCTTCGGACAGGATAACACGCCCTCTGTCGCTCAAAAGTTCGCGGGGAGTGCCGTGGCGTAGGACGAAATTCCGTAAGATGAAAAATACAACTTCTCTGGCAGTTGCTGTGGGCAAAGCTACAGTTTCGGCATAACGCGTGAGGTGGTGTACGCCGACGATAATCCATCTGTTCCCGGACGTGGTCGATGGAAGCGGGCCGTATAAATCAATCTCAACGCGGTCAAATGGACGCGCCGGGCACGGGAGAGGCTGAAGTGTACCGGCTGGTCGTTGAGGTGGAGCCTTTCGTCGCTGACAGGCAGTACAAGTGCGGATATACTTGCACACCAATGCATACATGCCGCGCCAATAGTATAGCTGACGCAGGCGGTTGTATGTCTTAAGAACGCCGGCGTGAGCGCTCTGGGGGTCGGTGTGGAAGGCAGCGCACATTTCCGTGCGCATGTGGCGAGGTATGACAAGCAGCCACCTCCGGCCATCAGGCGCGTAATTCCGCCGATACAGAGACCATCTCGTATAGCGAAATGGAGCGCTTGGCGACGCAGGGTTCTTGAAGCGGATTGAGTTGATGGATCAGATAGGAAGTCGAGTATGCGACAAACCCACGCATCCTTTCGTTGCTCCGACGACATGTCTGTGAAGTCGATTGGCGACACGGAAACTGACGAAGAAGCCGTGTCGGACGCTAGCGGTGAGCGGGAGAGCGCATCAGCATCAGAGTGCTTCCGGCCTGATCGGTACACGACACGAATGTTGTACTGTTACAGTCGAAGTGCCCAACGACCGAGGCGTCCCGACGGATCCTTCAGCGACGAGAGCCAACATAGAGCATGATGGTCCGTGACGACGTCGAATGGGCGGCCATAAATGTAAGGATGAAACTTAGACAAAGCCCAAATTATGGCAAGGCATTCCTTCTCACTGACCGAATAATTGCACTCAGCTTTCTTGAGAGTTCGACTCGCGTAAGCCACGACGTATTCTTCGTATCCTTTTTTTTTTTTTGAGCCAACACTGCACCAAGGCCGACGCCGCTGGCGTCGGTATTATTGGAGGCGATGTCAGTAAGCGTCGTAGCGTGTCGAAAGACGTGTCGCACTGTCGTGACCAAGCAGATAGGCCGCTGGAGGCTGTCAAAAGATTGGTAAGAGGGGCGATGATGGCAGCAAAGTCACGCACAAATCGGTGGAAATATGAACACAGCCCACTGAAACTTCGAAGCGTCTTCATGCAAACGGGCTTGGGGTACTCGGCAACGGCTCGGAGTTTCGCTGGGTCCGGCAGAACACCTTCTTTGCAGACGACGTGCCCCAGTATCGTCAACTGGCGCGCCGCAAAATTACACTTTTTGATGTTAAGCTGAAGACCAGCTGCGGTGAGGCACACCAAAATCTCACGAAGGCGAACAAGGTGAGTAGAAAATCTCTAGAAAAGTCTATGATGTCGTGAAGGTAGCAAAGGCAGGTGTTCCACTTGTATCCGCGCAGGATGTTGTCCATCATCCGTTCGAAAGTAGCTAGGGTGTTGCACAATCCGAACGGCATGACGTTAAATTCACAGAGCCCATCAGGAGTGACCAAAGCAGTATTCGCACGATCGGTGTCAGCCATCGGTACTTGCCAATACCCTAAGCGTAAATCGAGAGACGAGAAATATTCTGCCCCTTGTAAGGAATCGAGAGCATCATCGATGCGCGGCAACGGATACACATCCTTTCGTGTAATCTTATTGAGGCGGCGATAGTCGACACAGAAGCGTACTGATCCCTCCTTCTTGCGCACAAGTACGACAGGAGAGGACTACGGGCTCTGGGAAGGTTGATTCGCGACAATATTAGGGTGGTATTTTCAGTGCCTGATAAACTCGGGAAATTGTGTGCTATGACAAATCCATCTCGAAGGGAACATGTGTTGTGCACAAAAAGGCATAGAAACAAGTTTGTTGACTGCAAGATGTTTGTTATTTATCGTATTCCGTTCTCGTGTGGGAAACAATATGTCGGCCAAACCAGTAGGTGTGTGAATGAGCGGCTTAGAGAGCACAATTACAAGTCGAATAAACTTCCGCCTGAGGGATTTCTCGCTCTTCACGTTCATGCATGTGGTTGTCGGCCTTTGTTCGATAACACAGTCATTGTTGGTCGATATAAGAATGAAACCACGCGTTTAATCATGGAAGCCGAGCTTATCGATGCACTCGGTGATTTGTGCATCAGTATGCCTTCAATAGCATTGTCAAACAAGGAGTTGGGTTTCCTGCGTAAGTGGTGATACACGGTTGTATCTGTTTTTGATAGAGTGACTTGTCGCGCATAGATTTGAGTGATCTCACGTGCTGAACTGTCTGCCTGGCGATAAGGGTTTAAAAGCAGTCTGATTTTGAAAATAAACATGTTGTTGCTAGTAGCGCTGCGTGGTGTCCATATGTGCCTTCTCGTGTCCATGTGTCGTTTCGCGCTTCATCAAAGCTTTTCAAATGTTTTACCAACAAGCCCACATTGCAACTCTCGTTAACGAAGAGACGAGCCCTTAAAAGTCCACCTTTAAAGACCGACCAACACAAGTTTCAGTCTTATTATTACTGGTCAGCTGCCAGCTCGAAAAGATGACGTGCTTCGTGACTTCAGCAGGCGTAAAAAGAATGTTCCGCACTCGCCGTCAAGGCTACTAGCGGCGCTGACTAACACTCCTACGTTCAAATGCATATATATACCCCATAAAGTGGACGTGGGGATGACCGCCGCTGTAGCCCTGTTGGTAAAGCATCGGACGCGTTATTCGAAGGTCGCAGGTTCGGTCCATGCCAGCGGCAAGTTATCTTTTCGTCCACTTTACTTTCTTCACATACACGTCGTACTCGCTACAAATAACATCCCCTATACTGGAGGGAAACAGCGCGAAAGACGAAAGACCAGGCAGAGAAAGACACAAACAATGGCGCTGACTTACAACAAAAGTTTATTCGTCAAACCACGCATTATATACCTGCGCAGTTGAAAACGAAAAGAAGAAAATTTATGACAAGTCGAAGATAAATGAACTGTGAGCATAATCACCGAAAAGCACGATCATTGCGCGTGCAGTCATTGTGATAGGAAAACAACCTCCTTATCTGACAAGGCAACAGAAGGTCTGCTCACGCATGCGTCACCCAGCCTAGCTATTTCCAGGGCCTCCAGTATTTCACGTGTAAGCTGGTCCCGATGACGCTTCACAACCGCACAGAGATGAAACTCAGGGACGCACCCACAATCTCGGCAATGAATGCCAAGGTGGCCAGACACCGTTGAAGAAACGCTGTAAGCGTGTTTCTTGAGACGCTCATTAAGACACCGGCCAGTTTGGCCTATGTACCGTTTGCCACAGGACAGTGGTAGGGAATACACCACGCCTTGAACGCATGGAACAAACTTGTTCCGATGCTTAGTCGCGCAGGCGCGGGTTTCTCTAGCTCCCGGATTGACGGCCCTAAACAGGCTAGCCAGCTTCTCGGGGGGCAGAAAAAACAACATCAACCTCACACCTGCCGGCTATCCTCTTCAGATTATGGGCCACGCCGTGGTTGTAAGGAATGACGACGCACTTCCTTTTATCTGGCCTATTTGTACGAGTCTGGACGAGCATCCCTGGGCTCGTTTTTTGTTCCTTGAGCAGACACTCAGCCACTGCGGTCATTACGTGAGACGGGAATCCAGCCTTGGTGAGGCGCTCAACCTGCGTATTAAAACTGGCCTGGATCTTGTGGTAGCATGACTTCCGCAAAGCGTGCGTGAAGCAGGCCTTCACTATTGCCCTTTTCACAACTTTAGAGTAGGCCGACTCAAACGGTAGCAAAGGTTTACTAGCCCGTGGTGCATACTCCCAACAAACATGGTTACAATCAATGGTAATGCTCAAATCTAGGAAGCGAATCGTTCCACCATCGGGAACTTCATGGGTTAAAACAAGAGGTGACATGCACTCACGAAAAACGTCTAAAATATTATTCATTATGACATCTACGGCAGAACCACCAGCTTCAAACAACACAAGATAATCATCAACATAACGGAAAACTTTTGCAACATTTAACTCCGTTAAGCGTTCTTGGACCGTGTGGTCGAGGCTAGCTAAAAATAAATCACTCAGAATGGGTGCCAAACAGGACCCAATACAAACTCCTTTTCGTTGTAGACAAACATGATTGTCCCACGTTGCAAAAGTCGACCTAAGGTAAGTATCAAGCAGTTCCATGAAGCCATCCACAGAAATGCCAGTCATGTTCTGATAAGCAATGACACCAAAACTTTCAATGCACTCGCGGATGCTAACAAGAAGCCTATTGTGCGGTAAAGAGTAATATAGGTCCTTAATATCTACCGAGCATGCCTGGTAGCCAGCGAAGTGATTATCTTTCAAATATGCAATAACGTCATGTGAACTCTTGGCAAGGAAAGGATCATCGATTGCTAACACCTTTAATTTGCTCTGAAGGAATTGTGCTACCGATCTTTGCCACGTGTCGGCCTCAGTAGCTATTACGCGGAAAGGACAATCAACTTTGTGCGTTTTGGCATTAAAGAATAATTCCAAACTGAGCTTTTTCCCAGCACCAATCGTCTTCGCCAACACATCAAGGTTTAACTTTTTACAAAGATTTTTTGCCTCGGTCTTAACCTTGGGAAGTGAAACATTATCTTGGAACTTGAAGACAGACGAAATTGCTTCACTAGCTTTGATTTTGTACAGGTCATTCGGAAGAACCAGAAACCCACCTTCCTTATCTGACGCTAATAGAGACAAGGAATTATCCTTAAGGATAATTTCGACATGGACTGCATGGAATGTGACTGCTCAGTTAATTTCCCACGTTCTGCTATTCGGACAAGATGATGAGCAAAATTTGTGAAGCCTTCCATATTATAAAAGAAGGTCGTAGGTGTGTAGGTCAGCCGTCCCTCGCACTAATTTATAAAGTGGTATCTTATTTAGACCACTCTGCATAGCATATAGCCTTGCTAGAATCTCCAGATATGTTTCCACACCTTCAGTTGTTCCTCAGGCTCAGTTTTACTAAAAGTGGGACGTATCTGTTTCAGCTGCGCCTCCTCTATCTTTCTGTGCCGGCGCGAAGGAGCGGGGCGCAATGGGAACCGGCCGTCAGCGTTAGTGCGGCGTTTAGCCGGCCCGCGCCGCCGCTGGAGTAGACCCGCCGTCGCGTCGTCGCTAGCGGTAACGATTGCCGCGGCTGCATTCGAAGCTGCCCTATAGTTCAGTTTTCGGTTGTATTCGCACTGTTTAAAGTATAACTACAACTTCTAATCGGTAATCGTGAAGCACTTGTCGTTCTGGGCAACCAGCCCATTTCAAAGGCATGTGTCGGCATTTCAATTTTTTTCAATTTGATCGAGGCGCTGGCGCGTCGTCTGCTAGGCCGATGACAGAGAACGCACGGCAGTGATGCGCAGCCGATTGTTTTGGCATTGTTATGTTCGCTTGACAGGGACTCGGTTTTTGACAGTCTGAAAGTTGACCTTACAATGCAGCATTTGGCAAGAGCTAATAGTGAAAGCTTGGGCGTTTAAAGTTCCCTGATATATAGACTATTTTCCGAAAGACATCTGGGCGCCGCCATCTTGGGCTGTTAAGCCGGTGTTTTCTTGTTTTTGTGTATCGCGACGTGAATTAATAAGGCCATGAAACATCGTAGGCACCAACCCAACCGTTTTCATGCGTTCGTTTAGCTGTTAAAGATACAAAACACAAAGGTTAACAGCCCAATATGGCGGCACTCAAACCAGTCCGTAAAATAGTCTATACTAGAGTGCACTGATGTAGCACACATGATACGCAAGCCTTAAAGGAAACGGCAACTGCCGAGAACATGAAATGAGATTACTCTACTGATGGAAAGATTGTAAGTCGCATTGACTCAAACGAACCCTGTTTTTTTTCGTGAGAGGTGGATTTACATTTTTACTTCTACATTGAAAGTCCGCAAAAAATGACCTTTGCGGCCTCTGTTGGCAAAATCATGAACGATTCGATATACCCTATCACGTGACCATTGAATGCTGTACGCGGTCGAAGATCTTTTTGTTAGTATTGAAATATTGTTCGTTTCTTTATATCAGAAGATGTTACTCCGTAAAAATGTACACATAGGCCTGCATTAAAGCGGCGCTGCCTTCGCTTGACCTAATGATCCCATGCTCGTCAGCGAGTCTTGAGCAACTTTTCAGTGTGCTCATGCAACCGTGCACGCAGTTTCCAGGTCGCTAAGATATTTGAGCGACGTAATTTTGCTACCTACACTTCGTCTCAGAAATGACGCGCACTGCTACTCGGCGCGGCCGTGCATATGCGTAGTGACGTTTTCGATGACTTGGCTTGGCTCGTGTATCGAGAGAGTAACGGCGCTGGGACAAGAGACCCATGACACAGGCGCAGGATACCTTCGACGCAGGCGCACACAACGTGTGACAAATACAGGGAAGGTGTATAATGCCACATCATCTCATTGTAACAGTTTGTAATTTTCAAAAATAGTTGAAAAACTCAAAATAAAGGTGGTTAAGCACAGTCACAGGAACTTCTGCAAAAGCAGAACGACGACAGCTTTCACAAACCGCGAGAAGGGCTGGTGGCATCGCTATCAATTCTCAGCGTTGCTGGAGGACAGGTACGTCCGTGTTTAGAGCCTTTCGGATAGAAAAATACTGCTTGTAAAATAACTACGTGCTTTTGGGATTAACTACTGCAGCTACAAACACTACGAAGGGGAAGCTTTCTGTGGCGCCGAAAAAACATGGGTCGATAAAAATCAGTTGTTGGTCCCTTTAGGTTCATGCGCTAATAAAGCACGAAATGTCACTTGATTGCTTCCAGGGATATACCTGATCCCACGTTCCTTTCGTAAAGCTTTTGAGAATGAGATTTGTTGCCACGGAGAGAAAGCAACAGCGGGTGCCAGAAAATGAGGAACTATGCCAGGTGATTCCACCCATAGGCGGGGGTGGGACGGGGACAAGGCTGCCCCCCCCCCCCCCCGCCTAGTCACCTAAGAGGGTTGGGGGGCGAGTCTGTCCCATATATTGACTTAGTAAGGGTAGCGGGCGCTGTGATGAGCCTTTGCCCCCTGAAGGGGAACCATGCGCCCGCCTATGAATCCACCATTTCAGAGCTTAACTTAAATCATGGTGGCACGAAAAACAAAACACAGCTGCATATGTGGAGCGCTTCCAGCAACACTGGCCGATGTTTGTGAACAAGCTCTGTCGTTCAAGTCTTGAGTCGTAGTGCCGACTCTCAACTTGGGCGCATATGATAGGCGTGAAAAATGCGGCCTGTTGTCAGCTCGTCTTTGTATTTGTCTACGGATTTTTGTAGCCTCAGTGTCCGGCTCCTCAGCTCTGTTTCTTTTCTCTTCCATTTGGCCTTTTCTGCAGTGAGAAAAGTAGAGGCCGAATGGCTGTCGACCTGGATGCTTTTATCGCAAGGGGCATACTGCTCAGCCTTCTGCACGCATTCACTGCGACACTGTACATGATGATTGTCGGTTGTTCGCCGGTAGCTCCGATTTTTAAAGACGATAGTCTTTCTTGGGATACTTCAACGCAGAAATTTTGGTCTGTCCGTCTGTCTGTCTGTCTGTCTGTCACCCGATTCAGCCACGCAGCCAAAGTTTAACTACTTGCTGAACGCCCAGCCATCTTGAACTGGTGTTCGCGTTCATACTTGTGAACATTTTTGATTAAAAAGCAAATATAACGCAATCTGAGGCGCAACATCAATACATAAGTATCAGGTCATGTGTTCATTTATTAGAAAATACATAGACACGTAATTCTAGAGGCCCTAGTGTTTGTTAGGCTGCGCCGAAAATGCGACGCTGTGCACGAACTGCGACGCCACGAAAAAGCCTTCTGCCAACGATATGGTGCTGCCGCTGACAGTGGCCCTGGGTACCGTATCTCACACAGCGCCTCCTCTATTTTATCAATGCCAGCCAGCTGCGGCCGGTTCAACATGGAGTAGGTGCTGTCTCAGGCAAGGCAAAACATAGTAGTACGGCCGGCACAAGACTATCGTCGTTCGACGACATTTGCAGCGAAGCACGCAGATACGTGGCCGATTTTTTAGCTTCGGCGCCTAATGTCAGTGTTGCACTGGGCGGCGATCACGAGGTAGCATTGCTACTGTAGTGGTACATTCAATTGACTGTTCGGACGCAGCACGGTCACGTTTAGTGATACTTGCCATGCTTGGTTCAGTTGTTACCTTGGGCTGCAAACGTGAAGGGTAGTCTACAACTACTGCATCCTTCTTGAGCTGACGTTTTTACATTCTATGTAATCTTCTGGTAGTAAATGACGGCTACTTATTCTAGTGTAGTTTGAAGATGTATTAGGACACCAATGATCCCGCCTAAAGACTCCCGTGAACAGAAGCGGCCGCTGGAATTTGACTGAACGACAGCCGAACGATGTTTTAAGGCGAAATACCTTAGATGCCTCATAAGACGCGAAAATTGACCGTCGACGGGGTCCAGCGGAGTCTCGCGTTGGCGGCGTCAACACGAGGGATGCAAGAAATCATCACTGCGTGGTGACCTCATCATAAGCCGTCACACATCACGAAATACTGTGACATCATCGGGATTACACATAACATGACGTCGCGATATTACATCTTCGCTTGGTCAAAATCATTGGCCGATCACGAGAGAGAGAGATAAAGAGAAGAGGAAGGCAGGGAGGTTAACCAGAAGGTAGTATCTGGTATGCTACCCTGCCGATCACGAAGGCAGTGCATAACTAGCTAAGGTGCATAAAGCTTGCAGCGCCTCCGATGCTTGAGGCAGTAAGGCAACCACGTTAGGTGCGGAAATATCTTCGAGGGGGGCTGGGGGGATGTTCAATGCATTGACTGCGAAGAAAAATAAGGAGACGGATTTCGACTTTCAGTCGTCTTAGGTAAATGAATAAGGGACCCGGGGAGTTCTTTTTTTTTCTTTATCAATAAAGGGAAATAAAAAAAAGGCAATCGTGATTTCTTTCCGTTCAATTTGCAGTGTGATACACAACAGTATGACATAGTGAGCGATGCGAGCGACGTGGTTACAATAGCCGGAAATAGAAAATAAAAAAAAACGCGAATGCTGTCAACGCGAATACAAGTACCGAGCCGGCAGCACGGCCTGACAGACCGCCTGCGGTATACGAACAGTGGGCATGGAAAGAAACACAAGCACGCGACATCTAGATTCTTGCTGTTTCCCATTTTTATTGCGATAGCAAATATATGGACACTCTCGGCTGGTTTTTGCCGTCTCCGTTGCCGTCGCCGCCGCCGTCATGTACCGTATATGTATAT
>JALIZH010029846.1:0-22666 GCA_030522465.1 Rhipicephalus appendiculatus
TGCACATCTTTCTTTCTTTGCCGGATCCGTAGAGGGCTGGCCGAGATATTTAGATCTCTATTCCCAGTAAGAGACTGCACAGAGGTGCAGAAAGCACTGGAGGCAGTTTCCGAGCTATGAAGTAGCTTAGAGATAAAAAAAAATTGGCCGCGTATCTGCGTGCTTCGCTGCAAATGTCGTCGAAAGACGATAGTCTTCTGCCGGCCGTACTACAATGTTTTGCCTTGACTCAGACAGCGCTTTCTCTATGTTGAATCGGCCGCATCTGGCTGGCCTTGATAAAACAGAGGAGGCGTTGCGTGAGACATGGACGCCATCTGGCAGTGCTGTCGAGAAACATCACCTTGTGCAGAACCCAGCAGCAACGTATCGTCAGCCGAGGGCTTTTTCGTGCATAGCGTCGCTTTTTGAGCGCAGCCCTAAGAAACGCTGGGGTCTTCATAATTACGTATCTATGTATTTTCTTATAAAGAAACATGCCAGAGACTACTTATGTATTGACGTTGCTCCTCAGACATGCGTAACATTCGCTTTTTGATCGACAATGTTCACAAGTATGAACAAAAAATACTTGTGCAAGATTGCTGGGCGCTGAAAGTGGTTAAACTTTGGCTGAGTAGCTAAATCGGGTCACGGACAGACAAACAGACGGACAGACAGACCAAAATTTCTGCGAAGAAGTATCCCAAGAAAGACTATCGTCTTTAAAAAATTTACACCATCTCCCGCTAAAGGGAACCATGTGTACATGCGAAGCAGCGGGCGCTAACGCTTACACTGGCGGCGGCGTTGACGCTGGCGCTCATCGCAGCGTTGCGCAGGAGAGAAAACTGGGGAAGCTCAAAGCACGCAGTGATGGAGCGGTGTTTCCTACTGGAACATGCCAATCGCTGCTAACGGGACAATGAGAGACAGAAGACTCCGACTGGACACAGACACCCGCAGTCCGCTTTTAGTTAACGCGCACGCTGCGAATTTGTATTGCTCAACAACGCACAGGAGAAATCTCCCACCGGCACCACCTTGAAGGTCAAGATCCAGTGCCATATATACGGGGTGGCCAGTGAACGGTTGTGCAGCGCGAGCAGTCGGTTTTTTTCAACCAAGAAACTCGCTAGCAGACGCTGCCTGCGTCGGCGTCGCGAGGCGAGAGAGGGGGAGCGTAGGAGAGAAGAGAGAGGGGGGACGCGCATGCGCAGTGGGGAGTATGGACGCCGCGGGCAGGGATGCCTAGAGGAGAGAGGGGGGAGCGTAGGAGAGGAGAGACAGGGGGGACGCGCATGCGCAGTGGGAGTGTGGACGCCGCGGGAAGGGATGCCTAGAGGAGAGAGGGGGAGCGTAGGAGGGGGAGAGAGGAGGGGGAGGCTCATGCGCAGTGAGGGTGTGGTTGCCGCGTGGAGGGAGGGGGAGGGGGAGGTTTTTTTTATTTTTTATTTTTTTAGGGGCAAGCTCCTCAGGGTGTGGGTCTGTCCCCTCCTCTGTAGTATGTAGTAGTAGTAGTAGTAGGTAGCCACCTCTAGTTCCTTGGAGTGTTCTAGATGGCGCTGTCGTAGCCACCTCAATATGCGGAAGGGAATGCGAGGCTCTAGGACTAGGATTTAGTGCAACAAAATGTGGATTGATGGTATTCAATAATCACGAAGACCATGCGGTCTTAATACAGGGCCAAGAAATACCAGAGGGTAAGCGAGTACAAGTACCTCGGAATGTGGGTAAATGAGGGGGGATAGATATATGGAGGTACAAGAGAAAGCATCGGTAACAAAGGGAAAGAGGAATGCTGCAATCATGAAGCACAGAGCGTTCATGGGGATACAATAGGTACGAGGTGCTTCTAGGGCTGTGGAAGGGTGTGATGGTCCCGGGGCTTACATTTGGGAACTCAGTGGTGTGCATGAAGTCAGAGGTTGCAATCAGGAATGGATGTAAATCAAAGGACTGTGGGACGCCTCGCGTTGGGCGCTCACGGGAAGACGACAAATGAGGCTGTAAAGGGTGATATGGGATGGACAGGTTTTGAAGTGAGGAAAGCTCATAGCAAAATTAGATTTGAATAGAGGCTGAGGAAAATGAAGGAGAGTAGCTGGGCAGGGAAGGTTTTCAGGTATTTGCATAGAAAAAGCGTCGACACGCAGTGGAGAAAGAAATGCCCCCACCTTCCCGAAGCGAATCGTGAGGAAATGCGAATGCATTTCTTGCGCCGAGAGATTTCGCCTTCACCGACTTCTGCCATCGCCTTGAGAGGCGCCGAGCCAGCGAACGGTCGAGAGTGAGGCGCGAGCGGACGGGAGAGTGGGGCGCAGGGAGGAGAGAGAGAGCGAACGGCGAGAGAAGGAGCGGCGAAGCACTGCACCTACCCTCTCCTACACTCTCTCGCCCCACATGCTCCGGTTGCTAGGGGACGAGGATAAGCGCGCGCGCCCGCAGCTGTTGCTATGGGAGAGGGAGTGAGAGCGGATAGATAACACCTGCCGGCGCGCGGGCACCTCCTCAACCTATCCTCCTCCTCCTCCTCCGCGGACGCCGCCGGACAACGCCGCCTGACATAGCCCGACTAAGAAATGCATTCGCATTTAAAAGAACTAGGAGGCTCACCAGTAAATATACAGCTGGCAGTGTGGGCGATATGGCAACCAGGAGCATTAAGCGAAAAGTCAGAGAGGCGGAGAGGACTTATTGGATGACAGCGACGGAAAAAGAAGCCGGCTCTCAGTGACTACCGAAAGCGAAAAAACGAACTAAGGAGGGAGAGGTTTTATGATAATTCAAGGGGGAAGCGCTTTACTGTTTGAAGCAAGGTCGGGTTGCCTTAGAACGCGTAGTTATAAAGCGAGGTTCAGTAACGAAGAAGAACAATGCACATGCTGTGGGGGAACTAAGGAAACGATGGAACATGTGCTGATTGAATGTGGCGATATCCACCCAGGCATACGTGTGGGCACGAGTCTACATGAATCCTTGGGCTTTAGGGACAACAATGGAAACCTGAACACGTCTGCGATAGAAATAAGTAAGAGACGGTTAGTGTATTGGTGGCAGAAAAGTAGAGATACAGGACAAAAATGAAGAATGGGGAAAAAATAAGGTCATTCTGCCTCAACAGGCAGAGAGATGAACCGTGAATTTATATTTTTCTTTGCTATTATAAGATAGATTTAATCAATGTAAGTAAGGCATTAGGCCAACATTAAAAAGAAAGTTTTTTTTTTCGAGCCTGGTGGCAGACATGTCCACCGCCCCGTTATAAAGGGGACGCTCATAGCATCCATTCCATTGCCATAGTTCTCAGAAACATCTCTAGATGGCGCGGAGACGCTCGCTGCGTTGCAGATGCGTGCTCTGGTGTGATAGGAGACCGCTAGATGGCGGAGTTTGTACTCCCGCGGTAGACGTGTTCACCGTGGTGGATATACTCACCGCTCTCTCCCCTCCTCCCTCGCCCTCTATCTCCTACGCTTCCCCCTCTCTCTCCTCTCCTACGGTCCCCCCCCCTCCTCTCGACTCGCGACGCCGACGCAGGCAGCGTCTGCTAGCGAGTTTCTTGATTGAAAAAACCGACTGCTCGCGCTGCACAGCCGTTCACTGACCATCCCGTATATATAGGCACTGGATTTTGACCTCCAAGGTAGTGCCTGTGTGAGATTTCTCCTCTGCGTGATTAAACAATAAAAATTCACAGCGTACATGTAAAATTAAAGTGAGCTGCCCTGCAAGTCGCCATGACTCTCATCGACCCATTAGTATAAACGCGCCCGATCTCACGTCGTTGATGATGCACGGGGCAAAATTCACGGAAGATTCATGGTTTACCGATGAACCTCCGGAGCTTCGCCCACTCATCATCATTCACTCCGTGGATATGCTGTGATTTTTTTGAAAGGGTTTGCGCATGCGCAGCAAGGGTGGTCACGCCGCACACCACCACCACCACCACCGCCACCGGATTAAGGTTCGCCATAAGATGCTTCACATCTAAAACGAATATTTGGAGCCTTCACTCTGCCGTGTTCCACATTCCATTAACAACGCATTCCCGCCGTTCGCTTTGGTATGTGCCAGTGCTTTTCTATGAACGCATTTCCATTCTCGCTCAAACTGCACCTCTCCCATAACATTTCACGCAACCTTGATGTACATACCCTTAAAACTATCACACAGACCGGATAACACACAAACCGAATGTGTGCGTGTTTTCTTTTTTACATTTTTACCACGAATCCCAGCGAGACGTGAGACTAATATTGCTCCGTTCGCATGCGTTAGTATTTTTCTCGCGCTTTGCGCATCGTGCAAACGCCATCCGCGTTCCAGCGCTTAAATTGACAGACCCTTTGTAAATTCGAAAGTGCATTCCGTGAACGCCTGTGTCCATTGAGACGGCGTCGGTCAGAATGATTCCAAACGCTGGGCACAGCGACGCTACGCAAGCTAAGCGCGAGCGCTGTAGAGTCCGACGCGACTGGGGTCCGTTTGCGCACCCCGGCGGCCACCTGGCTCCGTGCCAAGGCTCGGACGGACGGACGGACACGGACGGATAGGCGGACGGACGGACACGGAGTGACGGACACGGACGGACGGATGGATGGACGGACGTGAGCATGAGACATTAAAGGCTTTCGCCATAATAGTAAAAACGTTCGGTTCGAGTGAGAATCCAACCCAGGCCGCCTGCGTGCCATGCAGGCGTCCTGCCATAGAGCTACGCTACTGCTCGAAGCTGCTTCAGAAAAAAGGCTACATGAATGTGATATGTGGTGGAAGGAAATAAAATAATTAATAACACTCTTAGGTTCGAGTGAGAGTCGAACCCCGGCCGTTTGCGTGACAAGTAGGTGTCCTACCACAGAGCTACGCTATTGATGGAACCTCCTTTTGAGAAAAAAAAGGAAAACACTATATGAGTGCCATGTAGCGGAACGAGTCTCCTTAACGCATGTAAAATTTGTGTCGCACAAACGTATAATCGCGCCAGGCGTCAAAATCATACGAATTGCAGAGAGAAGGTTGTTTTAAAAGCCCACCCATTGCGAAGCCCTCAAACATATTTTAATCATCATCACCTGCAAAAGCATCAATAGATTGAGCATCTTCGTAGGTTCGCGTGTTGTATTATACGGACGCTTAGAAGGTCCCTCGCTGATTCTCAATAGGAAGAATAATGGCGTAGCGGGCCCTTCACGCCTGTACCTGCAGTAGGCGTTTTAGGATCGCTGGAAACGGCCACTGTTACATGCATGGTCGTTCGTTTCCTTAGGGCACGGTTGAGGAATGCAACGAGAACCGACGCGAGGCTAGGAATTGAGAAGGCAGTGCACACGGGGCCCGATTAAGGCTATCGCGTTTTGCTCTTGATCGCGAAGCTCGAACGACCTCCAAGTTATTACCTCAATCAGTATGAAACATTTTTTTTAAACTTTTATTCACTGCGTACATCAAGGAATGTATTCGAAACCATTGATACCCAGCTGGAAAAGTCACCGTCACCTCTACCTAATTTAGAAACTCACTACCAACGCGGGTATTCGTTCAACTCGTTCACATCTATAGAATATGAAATATGATATCGTAAAAGTACTGTTTTAGATGCGAAGCATCTTATGCTCGGGGCCTATGTCCGTCCCTCCCGCGTCCCGCGTCCCGCGTCCAGGCCACTTTCATGAAGTAGGGAATTACCCATTATGCGAACCAGAACACTGTAGTAATATGAAGGCCGTCAACCACTACCACAGTCATCCAGAGTCATGGCCGAGGGCACAGAGAGGCTGCTTGGCAATGGCTAGGCAGGTTGGTGTCTGTCGCTCAGGTTGACTCCATTCCTTGATCTTGCTTGCATGTGTTTGGGACGGGGGGGGCTTGAGTCCGTCCCTCCTTCCCGCGTCCTGCGTCCCACACCACCACAGCGCATGCGCGTCCCCTCCCTCTCTCTCTCCTCTCCTACGCTCACCCCCTTTCTCTCCTCTAGGAATCCTCTACTATACGAAGCGGCGCCCGCGTCCCAGCGTCCTACACCACCAACAGCGCATGCGCGTTCTCTCCCCCCCCTCTCTCTCCTCCCCCCTAGCTCACCCCTTTCTCTACTCTAGGAATCATCTGCTCTACGGAGTCCGCGTCCCGCATCCCCCACAACGCATGCGCGTCCTCTCCCCCTCTATTCTACGCTCACCCCCTTTTCTCCTCTAAGAATCTTCTACTCTACGGAGCGGCTCCCGCGTCCCATACCCCCACAGCACATGCGCGTCCCCTCTCTCTCTCCTCTCCTACGGTTCCCCCGTTCTCTCCTCTTGGAATTCCTCTACAGAGCGGCGCGCACGACAGGTGGTGCGACAGCTGCATACTCCGGCTGGGAGCACCACGGTAGTTCCGCGGTATGAAAATGACGGAGCGCGCCTCATTCTCTCTCCTGTGCAGCGCCGCGATGAGCGCCCACGGGCCGCTGCCGCGAAACGATAGCGGCGACGTTTCTCCGGCTCAAGCTAACCACCTCCCCTCTGCTTCGCATCCGCACATGGTCCCCTTTAGCGGGAGATGGGGAAGTTTTTTATTTCTCGTAACTCACTCGCCAAAACACAGTATGAAGTCGAGCGCGATTTGAAGGTTAGCGCGCGAGCGTCGACCAAGAACTACAACAGCGCCACGTCCAAGAATGCTCTTTCGAGGTCGGGAGGTATCAGGGAAGCTTCACTCACGCTCTCTTCTGTTCCTTAAGTTGCAATCACTCCCGTCTGAGGAAGGCGCATTTTCATTACTTGTTTTAAAGAAAACGGGATATATTTTGTTCAACTTAGCAAGCCATTCAAACGCAGCCGTGCCAAGCACGAGCTTCACCAGACCTTTCCCAGCAATTTTGTTGTCGTCCGCGGAGATAAGAGCCAAGAAAGAATACGCTTAATCGCAACGAATGGAAAGCACCAAATAGTGAGAAAGGGGGCGGAGTTCATCGAACGGACGATTTTTGTAGCATGAAACGGCCAACGACTGCGAGAAGAAAATGCGTAATATAGATTTTTACTGTTCCAAAACTTGCCGTTAGGAACCTGGGACTCTAGGCCTGCCGAAACTCACTCGATAACCTTCCAATCGCGCGCGATTGTAGTTGCGATACACGGCGGAGTGGGCAAGTTCAGAATGATTCTGACAATCTGCGCTTCTTTAGGCTGCTCCTAAATCTATTTTCACGGCAGTTTCTGCAAACTTCGCACACTTGAAACGGAACCGCCATGAGCGGCGGGAATCGAATGCACGTGCTCGAGCTCCATCTTCCGACCACCTAATACTGAACTGTGAGCTTCTTTGGCCTCAAGGGGTTGCAAAAAAGAAGAAACGCCGACAGCAATAAAACAAACACTACTTTAAAACAAACAAGACGCGAACAAGGCTCCCTTACGGGAGCCGAGACATCTTGTTTGTTTTAAAGTGTTTTTATTGTGGTGGGCGTTTCTTCTTTTTAAATGCGAAGCATTTCTTAGCGAACTTCGGCTATTTTGAGCGTATCTATCTATCTATCTATCTATCTATCTATCTATCTATCTATCTATCTATCTATCTATCTATCTATCTATCTATCTATCTATCTATCTATCTATCTATCTATCTATCTATCTATCTATCTATCTATCTATCTATCTAATCGCCTACGACTTCGTGCTCTCCGGACCGTAACGTTAATGGGATCTATACCAAAACTGGTATGCCATAACATGACTCTATGACGAACATAAATGACTGGTCATATCATGAAAATTATGATTTACTTGTCATTAACGGCAGGTTTTAATGCCATGGCCGTGGCGCTCTAGCGGCCGTTTCCTTAACATGATATATACCAAAATTGGTATGACGAGCCGTTTCTGTATGACCAACAAAGTGACAGGTGGTAGTATGAAAATTATGACCTGCATGTCATGTATAGCATGACATATATGCCATGCTCATGGTGCGTTCGTGGCTGTTTCGCTGGCTTGACATGTGCCAAATTTGGTAGTGGGTGACGTGACTCTTTAACGAACCTTAGTTACAGGTGGTAACATGACAATCATCACATCCATGTCATGTACAGCAGGATTTACATGCCACGCTCATGACGCGCTCACTGCCGTTTCGCTAGCTTCATACGCACCAAATCTATACTCCATCTCAGAAGTACCTTGCAGCACCGTGGAAGCTGCAGGGCTGGTTAGCCAATAGGGAAAGGCGAAAGCCCCTCAAGACATGTTCATCCGCGTCGCGTCGTCTGCTCATCATCTCTTTGGCGTTGGCTCGCGTACCTTGTCGATAGCTGCTCCCCGCAGTTAATATAACAAGCAAAAGCCTCTCCGGGAACGCCACCTCGCCGTTTATTTGATGGTCAGAAGCCCAATTGTACGCGGCGCGTTCGATGGCGTTTGTGAGGAACGCGGTTCTTTGTTTTTTTAACAGCGTTCATATTGGCGCTTTCACCGGGTTCTTTTATTGACAGCACCAAATGCATTACGCTACTACTCTTGCTTCTTTCGGAAAATACTGGATATTTGACCTAAAACGCTTCGAAGATTCCGTCAACGCACTTTCAGCGGCCATCACGTACCGTTCTTGAGTGGAACAGCAAATTATTGGCACAGAAAACAATACACACATTCAAGGCATTTCGCATCGCCAACGCATCACCGCCGCGAATGTTGTGGTGCCATCTGTTCAGTTGCCATCAAACCAGTTTCACCGCTCGGCACTGTCTTAGTAGTTCTAGCAGCATCAAAACAAACGAGCGATCTAAATAATAGTGAAAAAAGATACCTGATGCTTTGCCCTCAGCGTTAGATGAGACTAAGCGACGACTGATTATAACACTTGTTTCTTGCTCTCCGGGCAGAGAGCCAGTAAGAAGCACGAATTAGGATGGACGCGGGCGGCCTGGGGTGTATGGGGGCTGCCATGTTGCTGTGCGTCATCGCGGTTAGGGTGGCTGTTACGATTACCCGCCTATAATATTTTGGAAAATGCGAAGTGTATTCATGAAGGGCCTAACGTAACATCTATCGTTAAAACGCATCATGCAAGAAGCACATTGAAAGCCCTTGTACCTTCTTGACAATGAAACAAATACGCCCGGAACTATATTATGTGCTGCGCAAGGATACTGCCTGTGTACACCTCGTAGCTTTGGCAGTGCTGCAAGGTAGTTGCGAGAAGGAGTATAGTATTGCGCGACGTGACTGTATGACGAACATAAATGGCAGGTGGTAACATAAAAATCATGACATGCATGTCATGTACGTCATTTACATGCCACGCTCATAGTGGGTTCGCGGTCGTATCGGTAGCTTGATATACACCAAAATTGGCATTGCCTGACGTGACTGCTTGACGAACATAAATGACAGGTCTTAACATGTAAATCATAAAATGCACTTTATGTACAGCATCAGTGACACCTTGCAGGCTGCTTTGCATTACATCGATTCCCACAATGCATGGGATCTGCTGGTTTTTTTTTTCATTTTTTTTTTGCAATGCCTCCTCTCGACCTGACGGGATTCCGTCATACACTGGATTTCATGCCTCAAGTGGAATAATATAAAATAAGGTAGGCATGTGGTGACACGGACACGAAAGATGAGAACACAAACGCCGGCGTTTCTTTTCTGATCTCTTCTCTTAATTCCATGCTTGCACACCTACCTTCTTTCGTAAGGAATCCGTAAGAGCTAGCACAACTTTCCATGGTTTAATAGGTTTGTAAACGTCTGTTGAAAGTAAAACACCAAAATTATAAGAATAAAGAAGTAGCAGAAATGAAAGGAAGAATTACAGCTTGTTTTCCACAGCTAAATCTCTTGTCTATCAGTACACAAATACTTACTGGGATTTGCCATATTTCTTAGGCTCTTTGACATCTGTGAGAGATTTGCAGAACTGTAGACTTAGGGACTGGAACACAAGGGTACAGACTTTGACAGCCAAGTAAGCCCCACTCCAGGGAATTCGCTTGCGAGTACGCGTTCCGACAATCTCTCGAGGGATCAACGTTCCAACGCGATCCCTAAGAGCTGTGCGCACTCGCAGTCGTTTATGCAGATGATGGCGGCACACAGTAAGATCCGATGTGAAAAATAATACACCTCATAAACACTCAAACTAGACAAGATAGCAACGAAGATGTGTTCTTATGTTCTTTACGGCTCCGTGCGTCAAACTTCTTTAACCCTTTGTGAGGCTTTACCTTCAAAATAATTTTTTTTCTTAAAATTGGCAGAACAACATTTACAATTATTTAGGAACATGCTTCACACTATTTCCAAGAAACTGGGCAGAATAGATTCTGAGAAAAAAAAACAAGATGGTGTTAATTTTGCGCGTGAACCGACGAGTCGGCGGTGTAGCGAGCGGCGGTCGCGGTAGCGGAGCGAGCGGCGGTAGCGGCAGGTGTTGCGGGCGAACGGACGAGGCGGCAGCTGCGGGTGCTGCGGCGAGCGCGCGGCAGGCGAGGGAGAGAGTGATGTCAGCGCGCACTGCGAGGGGAGCGTGACGTCAACGAGCAGCTGCGGCGTGGCCTACTTGGCACCGCTCCAACACCTGCGGCGAGGGGGAGCGCTGTCCCTCCGTCCGCGTTCGTACGGACGCACGGAGGGACAGCGTCACACAGGCTAGTCAAAGAGCTTCTTCGCATCTAAAAGTGGTACATATATGTATCGCTGTCTTCATAGCCGGGCATGAAAAGTGTACGTATGTGTACCGCTGTCCTCAAGCGGTATCAAATTAAAAAAAAAATACTTGGACACCAATTATATTTACAAATTTAAGGAGGCTGTTTACTTTTAGGGTTGTTTCAAGCATTCAATTCACAGTGGAGCTCGGTCTTTGCTGCACAGCTAGCTGCTGTGCAATTATGCCTAGCGCACGTGAAGGCGACCTGCGACACGTAGACATCAGCCAACGCTAGCTCGCGGCGGCCATAATTATCTACACCTAAAGTGGACAGCGATTGACGCCGCTTTTAGAAATAGAATCTGCGCTACAATAAAAATGAAAACACTGTATAGACGCAACTGTATCGGTGCGATAGCCGTTCTATCAGGGCCAACACCACCATCTAAAATCACGCCCTAGAATGGTTCGTTGAAGAAAACTCAATTATAAGCGCAGCAAAAATATCTGTTTGTGTTGCAATTGAGCGACTAGGCTCTCTTGTGTAAACGGCTAAAAAAAGGGACGCTTCCCAGGTATGTTGACGCAATGTTTTCGAGGCGCTAATTTAGGCCAAGTCAGCAGATAGCGAGCGCAATCATGGCACGCGCTAAATCCAATTTGCTGTCCGCGCCACATGTTGTAGGAAAGTAAGAACTCATAAAAGCCTTCTTCAATACCTCATTAGATGCTGCCAACAGTATGAGCGGCGCCAATTTGGACGGTTTTTTTTATTGTGAGCATTTGAAACACAGTGGAAAAGTGGTGCACATTTGTACCACTGTCCTACAAAGGGTTAAGTAGCTTTGGTACGTGAAGGTCGAACGTCGTTGACAGAGGGGCTGAGTAAGATTTTCACGGTGAAAAAGAGGCAGCGTGAAGGCGATGTCACCCAGTTTAAGCGTCTTTATTTGAGCTAGAAGAGGGGAGCAGTAGGCTGGAGGCGGAGGTACAGAGGAAGTCACCGAAAAAAAGAATAAGACCGGTTCATGCGCAGGTTTATCCTTGCCATATTTTCTATCCTACTTGTGAAAAATGTGGGATAAAATCCTCGTTCTAGTTTTTTTCGTTCATCTGGATTCATTTCTTTTCGGTGTAGAGTAGGTGAAATCGTCTTATTTCTCACGTCCTCTCGTCTTCAAATGGATACATGCTTATGCATGATTTCGCTTATGACGAGTATTGTCGTGGTTCTTCAAGACAATTCTCGACAGGATGTCCAAATATTCAATATTCGGAAGACACTTCTGAGATACGGAAACCAATCATAAACACTGACACCTACAGTTAAAAAAGGATTTTCCACAACCACTGCCATCACCCGGAGCTGCAGTACTTAACATACTGACGCCTTAATGTTGCATACACACAAAACAGTATCCTTGGAAACAACTAAAGTGGTTCCTTGGGCGTGTTGGTATGAAATATTGGAGGGAAACAGCGCGGAAGACGAAAGACCAGTCAGAGAAATATATATATATATATATATATATATATATATATATATATATATATATATATATATATATATATATATATAATGTAATGGACGCAATGGGCAGTGGGGATGGGGCTTACAAGGAAGTGGACAACTGGTCTGCCATAAGAACCTGTGTTCCGGTGCTGTCCCCTGGGTTCTCGCCACTCCGCTTTATGATCTGAGGGCTTGCTTACCTGGAACGCCTCTTGACGTTTGGTGGAGGTGCTGGGTATTTCCAGACCTGGAACTCCGAAACCGGACGCTTTCCTCCGTGCCTGTCATGCCTGAAAACGCCGGGCCTAGCAACCCCAACCCTCCCCCAGGCCTCGCCTGCGGTTATATATTCAGGTACGCCACGCCAATGAGATCCTCCCATCTTCAGTGGAACTGAAGATCAGGACGTCGACAACTGGCTGTCATTGTACGACAAAGTCGCTGTGGCTATTAATGGAATGACACCGATAAGCTCAGCTCTTCTACCTCTCCGGAGCATAGGTCGGCGAACTTACTCATGAATCGACTCACTCGGACTCACTCAAACTCAGATTGAGCTGTGAGTCTGAGTGAGTCCGGGTGAGTAATATTTTGGTGAGTTTGAGTCCGAGTGAGTTCGGCTCAGGAAAATTCTGGTGAGTCTGAGTCCGATGAGTCCAAAGCGCAAGATATATTTCTTGAGTGAGTCTGAGTGAGTTCCACTTTTAGGAGCTTGCTCCTTATGCTCGGGGCTTGTCCGTCGCCGTAGCCAGATGACGATGACGCTGCTATCACGACACAGCACATGCAAGGTACTCACTATACGTCATGACGATGACGATGGCATGACGGCGGCAATTTTTAACTTCCCGTAGTGGCGGTGCCTTCAGGTTCCGCATTCCTGACCTTTCAGGTAAATTTAAAGTACCCTATACTCCACAAATTTAACACTTTTTTCACGTTCAATCTCCACTCGATGCTTTCTTTGTTTATTTTTATATGCTTTGTAATATTTTGGCCCCGTAGGCTCAGTAACCTGCCGGGGTAGTTTAATGGCTAAGGTGTGACAGCTTCCGAGTTGCGGTGGGGACGCAATAAAAGACACCCAAGTATTGTGATTTAGTTGCAGGTTACAAGAAGTGCGGCTGGTTAAAATAAATCCGGAGTGCCACCACGGCGTTTCTCACAATCACGTCGTGATTGTGAGAAACGCCAGACTTCAGTACAACTTTGACGTAGCCCGAAGCGACGCAGAAGAGAGCAGAGTGGGTCTGGGAACAAAGGGGTGTTAAGGACATCTTAGTCGAAATCAAGAAGAAATGGGCATGAACAGGGCATGTAGCGAATAGGAAAGATAAGCGCTGGTTATTAAGAGTAAGTGACTGAGTTCCAGGAGAAGGCAAACGCGCGATGGGGAGACAGAAAGTTGGTTGGGCAGATTAAGAAGTTCGCGGGTCTAACGTGGGAGAAGCAACCTCAGGACCGGGTTGATTGGCGGAACATGGGAGAGGCACTTGCCGGCGGTGGGCGTAGTCAGGCTGCTGCTGCTGCTGCTGCTGAAGATGACAATGATGAGGATGATGAAAGACACATAGACGCTAGAAGGCACATAAGGACACCACAAAGTGCCAGAAAACCACATTGAAACCCAGACTTCTACTTTAGCAGGCACTGGTAAGAGCTCGTAGATTGCACATTCGTAAATCAACAAAATTGACCGACGACACCACCGCATATAAACAAGATTTCAACCTCGAACCAAGCTAGTGTCGTGAGAAAGCTTTCGCGGAGTCACTCACTTTAAAATGCTGCAACGTAAAAAATGCTTT
Source organism: Rhipicephalus appendiculatus (assembly GCA_030522465.1). NCBI lineage: Eukaryota > Metazoa > Arthropoda > Arachnida > Ixodida > Ixodidae > Rhipicephalus > Rhipicephalus appendiculatus. The sequence goes on from JALIZH010029846.1 coordinate 13,942, forward strand.
TTGCTGGCTTCCACATACATTACTCAGCGTTCGCTCAGATTTATCTTACATATATGTGTCTGCGAATGTTGTTACATAGAGTATTCCTGGAAGTGAGGATCATCTTAGAACGACCCTTTGCGTTTTGCTTTTCTATTACTCGTTTTTTTCCTTCATGTCTTATTTACGTTATGGAACGCATGGGTATCAACCCGAAAATGAACGCTACGAATAACTACCAGGCCGAAGCTCTAGAGTTCTCCACTTTGTCGTTGCTCAACTCTGGCATCCACAATCCTGGCGTTCCTCGCTAAAGTGATGTCGTCCTCTCGACTCCACCATTTACTCTGCGCCGCGGGTTCCATCGCATAAGTGGCGGGCATCGATCGCTTGAAGCGGCTGCGAGAGCGTCCACGTGGGCTCACTTCAATCCACTCGTATCTATTGTCGTGGGCCTATGCGTGCACGCTGAAGTGCACTTAGCGGCTTCCAACACAAAGTTCGTTATGCCTGGCGCACTAGTGTTTAACGCCGTGCCCTGCACCCTATGTGGCACGCCGCGCGTCCTGCGCCCTGCTGTAGTGATTGAAAGACTATCCGGTACGGATGGCATGGCCTAGTTTTACGAAGTGTTCGCCGGGCTTCGCTTTCTTTAGCGTTTGCAAGGTTGTATTTTATTTGATGTTTTTTTCTTTGTCACTGCGGAGCTAAGGTCACGCATTCCAGGGTCAATACAACACGTACACTAGAGGACACTGTTTACGCCGCGCCCACTCTCAGGAATAGAGCTATAGGCGTGCGCAGCAACGTTCGCAACTTGGTACGCACCTAGTGTAAAAGTTGAACGCTTACAAACCGCTTTAACAAGCACTAAATGTTTCTGGAGGGAAGGCCCGCTAAAGCCGGACAATTGTGCGAGTGGTTTCATAGTTAGGAAAGATGAAACAGTAAAAAAAGACAGAACACACCGAAAAAAAATGTCTCCACCTCCCCGAAGGGAATCGTGAGGAAATTCGAATGCGCCGACACCGACTTCATCGCCTTGAGAGGCGCCCAGCCAGCGAACGGTCGAGAGTGAGGCGAGAGCGGACGGGAGAGTGGGGCGCAGGGAGGAGAGAGAGCGAACGGCGAGAGAAGGAGCGGCGAAGCACTGCACCTACCCTCTCCTACACTCTCTCGCACCACATGCTCCGTTTGCTAGGGGCGAGGATAGGCGCGCGCGCCCGCAGCTGTTGCCTATGGGAGAGGGAGTGAGAGCGGAGAGATAACACCTGCCGGCGCGCGGACACCTTCCTCAACCTATCCTCCTCCTCCTCCTCCTCCTCCGCGGACAACGCCGGACAACGCGGGACAACGCGGGACAACGCCGCCCTGACATAGCCCGACTAAGAAATGCATTCGCATTTAAAAAAAACGCACAGAGCCTGCGATGCCTACTACTTTATATAGCTTAGAACGGGAGGCCTCGCAGCTTAGGGTGTAGCCAGAAATGTTTTTTTTTTTTTTTGGTGGGGAGGGGGGGGGGGGTAACGTTGCTATATGTATGTTCGTGCGCGCGTTTGAATGTGCACGTGCGAATATGCTAAATTCGAAAATTTTAGGCACTGCCTGACACCTCGGCTATAGCAGTGATGAGAGCAACAGAATGCAGATTACAGGAAAAGTTGCGATGGCAGGGAGGCGTGTCAAGAAGTTACCGAGAAAGATAAGAAAATTGTAGTGGCGCAGACAAACAAATGTTAAGTGAAGCGCTCTCATGGTGTACAAAGCGAAGGTCTCAAGAAAAGTATGCATCATTATCAATTCTAAAAACAACTGAGAAACATAACAAAGCCTCTCAGTCAGCTACTGTTGGAAAGTTTGACGTTAGTAAACGCCGGAACTGACAAGTGGGTGCGATGGCAGTGAGCATGAGAAACGTAGGTACCACTGTAAAAGCTCGTTAATTCTAACTCGAATAGAACTATAAAATTGTTCGAATTAAGCGGAGTTCGAATTAGCACGTGGGTGTTAGAATGAGCGGGCCTCGCGCCGCCCTGTGCGGGGCAGAACCCAAAGAAGCTACCTCTGGACTCGTTTTCGCGAATTAGGTGATATACACGTCTGTGGCAGGTGATTTCGTGAATTTAGTTGATGGAGCTCTGACAGCGAACAGAATTGATTGGTCAGTGAGTGATACGTCAGATAGAAGCGGCGACATGCATGTGAACAGTGAGTCTTAATGTCGAAATATATGAGGCTTTTTGTGCTCTGAAACACGTTCATTTAGCAGTGAACGACGTTGGGCCTGTTGGTGTTGCATGACGAAAGAAAAGACAGCGTTTAAACGACGAGGACAGAGAAGGGACGCAGCGCATTGTGTTACGTTTATTTTGATGGAAGTGTTAACGTAATCAAAATTAAAAGTAATCAGCTTCTTCTGTCACCACTGCATGAGCATCGTTTGCAGCTTGCCCAAGAGCTCCACCACAGCTTTCAAATTCTTATCTGCGGCGAAATGCTGCTGATTTGTTGTTTTGCATCTGTAGTATATATGGTTTGGCTTCGTTCTGCAACACGTTGGCATCACTCTGGTTCGAATTGTGCGCGGAGCGACGGAAGCCAGGGAGCTCCCAGTTCCAATTAACCGTTGTGGATATCGACGCGTTCGAATTATCGGGAGCTTTCCCCCCATAGAAATACACAGCGCTGTACTGGGACTAGGGCGTCCATTCGAATTAACAGTAAGTTCGAATTAACGAGCTTTTACTGTACTAACAAATGTCCAGGGCGTTATGCATCCTTTATTTTATCCTAGATCCTATAGCGTTACCTATACCATATTCAGGTAACTTGACCGGACGAAAGTGGCCAAGACTGGGCGTGCTGTCCAATGATTCAGTCGAAGTTTCTATAAATGAAATCACCTACGACCACAATTCGGCTTGCGCCTTTCCGGGCATCACATTACACTAGAGAAAAATGTTCTTTGGTTGTCGGAATGCCGATGTCTGCAAAAGGCGGCACCACATCAGAACTTTGTTGTTGCTTTTATTTTTTATTTTTTTATTTTTTGTTGTCTATGCGGACAAGGTTTTTGTGTTTGTTTTTTCTCTCTTTTTTTTTGTCAGCGATGGAAGAACTGCCGGAAACCTGCCGGCAGTGCATGTCACTCTGTATGCTGCCTTATCATTACCTCCAGCTGATCGATGAATCTTCCTCGGGTTTGATGTATGCGTATAGGAAAAAGGCAACCAATATAACTGGTGCCTCTAAGAACATAAACAATCCAAGTGAACGCATGTTTATGACTTCATAAAGATGTAAGCACCCGTATTTTTGGAGATAAAGATGGTTGAAATAAATGTAAATATTGCCACGCGCGTTTCTTTTACTGTATTCGGTTTCCGCCCACAAAGACTATCAGCAGTACTCAGCGCAGACCACGCCTTATTGTTCCAGAAGCTTCTCGGTTGTAGTAGATCGTTTTGTTAAGATTGCGCGCAAGACGGTAACACTCAAGATTATTCCTAGAGCTTGCGCGACGACTAGTGATAAGGCTAGAATGTTCGACACATGATTTATAAAAGCCGGCGCGTTCCAACGATGTTCAGTTGATCGACGGCCGACGCGCCGTTCGCCGCTATCAGTGCCAGCGTGTATTGCTGTAATCTGACCTTCCGTTTACCGGCCACAAGCTCAGCCAAATAAACAGTTTCATCTGGGACATACTACCCAGCACCTCCACCAGATGTCACGTGGTCGTGACGTTGACGAAGGCAGCAGGCAGTATGATTTCAGAAAAAGCGTTGCCGCCCCACAGGTCGCCAGAGAGTCATGCCTTGAATGTAATAGAAGAGCAGGTCACCGTTCCGCCTCTTTCCAGCGTTGTCGTTTCCGTCGGCACCGAAAATACCCGCTAACCTTGAAGGCGTCGTCGAGGGCGATCAGCACCTGCTTGTGAACCGTCAGATTTGCGTCGCAAGAGGCATCGCCGAGTTGCGCGACGGCAAAGCAAAGGTACTGCTGACAAACTTCAGCCACGAATATAGGCACCTCAACATTGGTACGACGGTCGCCTACATCGAGAAATTCGTGGACACCAGCAATGCTTTCGCCCTCTCCGATACCGCCGAACATTCTTCGACGAATCCAGGTCCCGAAACAGATTTCGACGTCAACCCCAGCCTCCCAAAGCAGAAGCAAGACCAGCTCAAAAATCTGCTCCTGCAATTCAAGGACTGCTTCTCATCGTCGTCAAGAATTCGACAGACCCCAGTCGCCAAACATCGTATCATAACTGAAGAAAGTGCCCGACCAGTCCGTCAGAGCCCGTATTGAATTTCGACGCGAGAACGCGAAGCTGTAAAGAAGCAAGTCGACGAAATGCTACCCGACAACATCATCCAGCCGTCCAAGAGTCCCTGGGCGTCTCTCGTGGTGTTGGTGAAGAAGAAAGACGGGACGCTACGTTTCTGCGTCGACTATCGTCGCCTGAACAAGATCACGAAGAAGGACGTCTACCCCCTCCCACGGATAGACGACGCCCTGGATCGACCCCACAACGCGAAGTACTTTTCGTCGATGGACCTGAAGACGGGCTACTGCCAAATCGAAGCCGACGAGAGAGACCGAGAAAAGACTGCATTTATAACACCACACGGCCTCTTCGAGTATAAGGTCATGGCTTTTGGTCTTTGCTCGGCCCCCGCGACCTTCCAACGCGTTATGGATACAGTACTGGCTGGCTTGAAGTGGCAGACTTGCCTTGTGTACTTGGACGACGTCGTTGTGTTTTCCTCGAACTTCGACGAACACCTGCGGCGCCTTGAAGCTGTACTTCAAGCAATCAAGACCTCCCTCAAGCCAGAGAAGTGCCGCTTCGCGTACGAAGAACTTTTGTTCTTGGGCCACGTGATAAGCAAATCCGGAGTACGCCCCGACCCGCAAAAGACAACCGCCATCGCTGCTTTCCCGCCACCCACCGACAAGAAGGCCGTGCGTCGATTTCTCGGCTTGTGTGCCTATTACAGGCGGTTCGTTAAAAACTTCGCCCGCATCGCCGAGCCTCTCACTAACCTCACTAGGACCGACGTCGAGTTCAAGTGGGAAACGCCGCAGGAGGAAGCATTTCAAGAACTAAAACGACGCCTGCAAACGCCTCCTTTACTTGCGCATTTCGACGAACACGCCGAAACAGAAGTGCACACCGACGCCAGCAGCGTAGGTCTCCGCGCCGTCCTTGTGCAGAGGACGGACGGACTGGAAAAGGGTTATCAGTTATGCTAGCCGGTCGCAATCAAAGGCAGAGGTCAACTACTCCACAACAGAAAAGGAGTGCCTTGCCATCATCTGGGCTACATCAAAGTTTCGCCCCTACCTTTACGGCAGGCCCTTCAAAGTTGTGAGCGACCACCACGCCTTGTGTTGGCTAGCTAGCTTGAAAGACCCTTCTGGTCGCCTCGCACGGTGGAGCCTGAGAATTCAAGAATTCGACATTACCATCGTTTACAAGTCCGGAAGAAAACATTCTGACGCCGACTGCCTGTCTCGTGCCCCCGTCGACCCACCGCCACTGGACGACCAGGATGATGACGGCTTCCTGGGAACCATAAGTGCCGACGACTTCGCCGAGCGACAGCGAACGGATCCGGAACTCAGGAGCCTTATCGAATACCTTGAGGGCAAGAGCGCCACTGTTCCGAAGGTATTCAAGAGAGGACTGGCGTCGTTCTTCCTTCTAAACGGAGTCCTCCTAAAGAAGAACTTCTCGCCCCTTCGAGCCAAACACCTTCTCGTGGTTCCATCAGCAATGAGACCAGAAGTCTTCCAGGCCCTACACGACGACCCGACGGCTGGACATCACGGTGTTTCCCGCACGATCGCAAGAGTACAGGAAAAGTACTACTGGCCGCGCCTTGCCGCCGACATCGCCCGCTACGTAAGGACGTGCCGAGACTGTCAGCGACGGAAGACACTGCCAACAAGACCAGCAGGCTTCCTTCAGCCGATCGAGCCTCCTCGGCGACCGTTCCAGCAGATCGGGATGGACCTCCGGGGCCGTTCCCAACGTCGACTTGCGGAAACAAATGGATCGTCGTAGCCACCGACTACCTCACCCGCTACGCCGAAACAAAAGCGCTGCCGAAAGGCAGTGCCGCCGAGGTAGCCAAGTTCTTCGTTGAGAACATCGTCCTTCGACACGGCGCCCCAGAGGTTCTCATCACCGACAGAGGCACGGCGTTTACGCCTGCCTAACCCAGGCGATCTTGGGATACAGCCACACAAGTCACCGCCGGACCACCGCGTACCACCCACAGACCAACGGCCTGACCGAGCGTCTAAATAAGACCATCGCAGACATGCTCGCCATGTACGTCGACGTCGAGCACAAGACGTGGGACGCCATCCTTCAGTACGTGACCTTCGCATACAGCACGGCCGTGCAAGAAACGACGCAGATGACGCCATACAAGTTGGTCTACGGACAGAGCCCGGCAACGACGCTCGACGCCATGTTACCAAACGTGACCGACGAGGAAAACATCGACGTGACCGCCTACCTACAGCGCGCTGAAGAAGCACGACAGCTCGCCCGCCTGCGGATGAAGAATCAGCAGACGACTGACAGCCGCCGCTACAATCTTCGACGACGCTTCGTGGAATACCAGCCCGGCGACCGCGTTTGGGTGTGGACGCCCATACGACGACGTGGACTTAGTGAAAAACTTCTGCGACGATACTTCGGACCGTATAGGGTGCTTCGACGTCTCGGCACACTCGACTATGAGGTTGTCCTCGACGGCATTTCGAACTCTCAACGGCGCCGTGCGCGACCTGAAGTCGTCCATGTCGTGCGCCTCAAGCCGTTTTACGCGCGGTAGTGAACCTGAGGACTGTGCTTTTTTTTCATTGGACTTTCTTGCTTGTGCGTATTGTTTATTCAACTTTCTTGATTTATTGTCGTTATTTGTTGTTGCATGTATTTTTCCCATGTGTTCTGTTTTAAGAACCGGGGGGAGGGGGGGCATTGCCACGCGCGTTTCTTTTACTGTATTCGGTTTCCGCCCACAAAGACTATCAGCGGTACTCAGCGCAGACCGCGCCTTATTGTTCCAGAAGCTTCTCGGTTGTAGTAGATCGTTTTGTTAAGATTGCGCGCAAGACGGTAACACTCAAGATTATTCCAGAGCTTGCGCGACGACTCGTGATAAGGCTAGAATGTTCGACACATGATTTATAAAAGCCGGCGCGTTCCAACGATGTTCAGTTGATCGACGGCCGACGCCCCGTTCGCCGCTATCAGTGCCAGCGTGTATTTCTGTAATCTGACCTTCTGTTTACCGGCCACAAGTTCGGCCAAATAAACAGTTTCATCTGGGACATACTGCCTGCTGCCTTCGTCAACGTCACGACCACGTGACAATATCTATGGCATATCTTCGCCCTCCCTCCTGGTTATCGTGTTTCCTCATCTTCATATAGCAACCGGAGATTGGAGTACATGGAGTGGATCGACACTCGGAGCCAGGGGTGTTGGCGTGAAAGGGATCAGCAACTCAGACGTCAAACACCCAAGATGGCGCTGGCAGCATCATCCACGAAGCTTAGCTGCCGTCTCTTAAGCACTTCTCCTAACACGGAAAGGTATACAACTGCGCGAAAGAGCATCCGGTTAGCTTACTACGTTTTCATGCAAGATAAGTCTTGCATCCTAACACACTGATCCTAAATCATCCTAACACACGCATTTAGAGGCGTGCCTCTTAGAAGCCGTATGTCAATACGCGGCATAACATGCTCTTTCGTGTGGAAGATAGTGAATTAATAGCACATGTATATTCAGCCTATATTACAAATGGTAATATCCCGCAATGCCCACAGGAAACTCAATGTAAGTAATGTGTGTAAAGTAACAGGTACAGAACTCGCCCATTGAAACAGGTGGGTGGCCGGTCCCTTAATCATCTTTGAGGGGGGCGTCAAGTCTGCCTTAACCTTCACTTAATCGAACCTGCGCCGTCATTATTCACAGCACCAGGTTATAGCCATAGAGGTTTTTGACTGTAATGGCGGCTGAGGACCACATATATTGATTTCCAACAGATCTTTTCTTGTGATTTTTGCCCCTTGGAAGCCGGATGCCAAAGGCAGGTCTTGCAAGAGGCACGCCATCTCTTTATTTTCATTATATAATATACTGCAAAGCCTGTTTTCTTTTGAACTCCATCAACGAGTGTAAGGGGGGGGGGGGCTGTGGTGAGACTTCGCCCCCCCTGATGTAGAACCCTGCGCACGCCTAATGGGTTCTTAGACATCTTCCTTCTGCGCAACCAAGGTCAGTCACTCAGTCAGTCAGTCAAAGAACTTTATTGAAGTCGTGAGGGACCGCTTCCCCTCAAGGGGGAGGTTCGGCTGCGGGCCGCACCCACGTTGGGACGGGCAAGGTGAGCCCCTCCGCTAAGTCGTGGGCCCTCTGGGCTGCCCGAAGTTGGACGTTGTAGTCCATGCTGGTGAGCGCCGATTGCCAGGCCTCAGAAGAGTTGAGTGAGGTGTCATGCAGTGCCGAAAATTAGCAGAGCATGTGTGGGAATGTACACCGTCGTTCGATGCAGTTAGGGCAGTTTGGCTTAATCTTGTGCATAAATTTGCTAAATATCGGCTGAGAGAGGCACAATTCAGTTTGCAGCATTCTGAGCGTTATGGACTGCGGCCTCGTGATTCTCGGATGTGGCGGCGGGAAATTCCGCCTACTGAGGTGCCCTAA
>JALIZH010029847.1:0-17269 GCA_030522465.1 Rhipicephalus appendiculatus
GGCGTGCTCGCAGCCGTTTCGTTTCCTGGCTATATACCAAATGTGATATGACGTGACATGACTGTATGACGAACATAAAAAAAAATTACAGCATATCCACGGAGTGAATGATGATGAGTGGGGCGAAGCGTGCGTCCGCCCGTCCGTCCGTCCGTCTGTCTGTCTGTCTGTCTGTCTGTCTGTCTGTCTGTCTGTCTGTCTGTCTGTCTGTCTGTCTGTCCCTAAAACTAGCACCATCCCACTAAAACCACTAACGCCATCTAGTGATATTATTTCCAAGATGATGATGATGATGATGAATTGTCGCTATGCCCTTTGTAGCCGGTGGGCAACACTCAGGTGCCTTAGAGAAGGAAAAAAAATAAATAAAAAATAAAAAACCTTTGTCCCACAGCCTAGGTAGATATAGACACACACGCTGAGGTGAATTAACCTGTTCGCGACAGCCGTACAATGTCTCCTCGTAGACCAGCTACATTGTCTGAACGGACATATACACCCAACGCCATCTGTTGAGCAATTCATGAACTAGAGGTGGCTGGCTACATACGTACTACTACGGTGGAGGAGGAGGGAACGACCCACACCCTAAGGAGCTTAGCTCCTAAAAGCAGGTCCTTACATGCAAATTATGGAACGCATGTCATGTACGGCATGGCTTACATGCCCGCTCATGGTGCGTTTGCGGCCGTTTCATGCACTAGTTCTATATTAAGATTGGTATTACGCAATGTTACTGTGTTACAACGATAAACGACCACTATTACCGTAAAAATCGTGACATGTACGCCGTCAACGGCCGTCCAGAGGGCCTGTGAAAGAGCGAGAGGCATGGCCTCCGATTCCGACATGGGAGCAGCCAGCGGCGAGCCGAGGGCCCCAGCGGGTCGTTCCCGGCTAGTCCCTCAGGACATCAATAAAGTTCTTTGTCTGTCTGTCTGTCTGTCTGTCTGTCTGTCTGTCTGTCTGTCTGTCTGTCATAGAACTAGGCGGTCACGTACCAAGAGACAGGGATGTACAGACCCGCGGCTTTAGGGAGCTTCGCCCCTAAAAAAAAAACGCTACGCTTTTTACACGTGTTGGTACTGCAACGTTTTGCCTTTGACGGTAATTATTCGAAAAGTACGCGAAAAAAAATGACACGATCTTCCGCCAAAGGGGAGCATGAGGCGATGCGAAGCACACCGCGTTTGCCTCGGTTCGACTAGCTGTTTCCGTTAATGTTGCGTATTGAGTGTTGTAGTTTGTGTTGTGTTTATGCTCTTATGTTGTTGTTAACGTAGACCCGAACGCAGACCCGAACGTGGTAAAGCGCGCGTGCCAGCGCGTTCTGACTAGGATACAACGCGTTGGTTCAGCATGCGTCTGCAGAATCCGTTCCCCGACGTCATCACATGATTGCTGAGAGAGTGTAAGGGGGAGAGGCCACACCGCCTTACCCAGCCCCTTACCCAGCTAGCGCGTGAGCTCACAGCATAAGACGCTCACAGAGACTATGTACATTATATTGTCACGTGGTCATGACGTCGACGAAGGCAGCAGGCGACGTGTCCAAAATGAAACTGTTTATTAGGCCGAACTTGTGGCCGGTAAACAGAAAGTAGAATTACAGCAATACACGCTGGCACTGATAGCGGCGAACAGAGCGTCGGCCGGTGATCAACTGAACATCGTTGGAGCGCGCCGGCTTTTATGCATCACGCGTCGAACATTCTAGCCTTATCACTGGTCATCGCGCAAGCTCAGGAATAATCTCGAGTGGTCGCGTCTTGCGCGCAATCTTAACAAAACGATCTACAATAATCGCGAAGGTTCTAGAACAATAAGGCGTGGTTTGAGCTGAGCTTTGCTGACGGTCTTTGTGGGCGAAAACCGAATACAACAAAAGTGAAGATAAGAATAGCGCGTGGCAATTCCCCCCTCTGAAAAGGCATCGTCCCGATGCTTAAAACAGAACACGGGGGAAAATGCATGCAACAATAAATCACAACAATAAAGAAAGAAAGTACAATAATTAAGCAATAAGTGCAGTCCTCTGGTTTGCTAACGCGCGTAATACGGCTTGAGGGCGCACGCTAGGAGGATATATAAAAACTGCTGGAGTGGAGGGCGCCCTCCCCCAAGTGAAGCCAGCGCCGCCGCCATATTGTGGTGGGCAGAAATCTCGGCTCGGCGGCCATCGGCGGCTGCCAGTTCGCCTGCAGCGACGGTGAATTGCGGTTCGCGCGCCTACCTTTCTTTCACAAGTGTGTCTACAGTACATTCGTACGCATGTGGCTCGACTAAAGCAGTCATGGTCCAATCCTGCGTAGCATATGGGTGCACAAATCGAGCGAATCCTGCTTCCAAGATCACATTTCACAGGTGCGTACTGAAAGCAGGTGTGTGTCAAGATCACGCAGAAACATTCTTCTGCGAGGACGTGGGGGGTTCAACAACAACCCTACAGCTTCCCTATTCATGGCGGCTTAGAAGCGTCTATTGGTCCAAACACAAGTGAGATCGTCCAGTACCTCAGGCAAGATATTGTTTCTATCCTGGGAGCATCTCCTCTGCCACATACAGTTTGTGCAACCACCGAGACCACATTCCGAAGGTCTGCCATTCTACAACCAGAGGACCACGGTTACACCGACCGAATTGATTATCCAGAGAGCCTCTCCACATTCGTTCGCTCTGCCGTGCCTTACATTGCAGGCTTTGTCGCTCGCAAAATCGCCACCACAAACAGCTGTGAGGTGTGCATTGAAGCTCTTCATGGAGAGGATACATCTCTATTGGTAAGACGAAAAAATCGTGGTGGACTCATTTATCCTTCCGAAGACGTTGTGTCACTGTGCGAAACCGCAGAAAAGGGGCTGCGTCGGCTACAGGCTTCCACTCAATGCCTCAAGGAGATACATGCCAAAACCAAACAACTAGTCCTGGAGATACTCAGTAAATCACTCGGAAAGAAGTGGTTTTCCCAATTGGAACAACATATCTTTTTGACATCGACGTTATGGACAATCCTTATTTACAACTTAGGTAAGCAAGTATTGGAACTATACGTCAAGACCAAGCTGCACCACATGACAAAGGAGCGAAGCCGGGAACTTGTAAAAGATAAAGTTAGGTCTGTGCTTTCAAGGCTTATCATCTACAAGAATCAGTGAAACAACTTGTCCGCAACGTTCATGTTTGCTAAATGAGGAATCTGTACAAATAAAATTTTAACATGAAAAATAATACTTCAGTAGTATTTTTTTAATGCTGGCAGTGTATCAGTGACTACGTGAGCACATTTTTTACTTCTCTAGCGGCAATCATTTGCGAGAAATAAACGGCCGTGGAAGTGCACTATATGCTACGCGGCCGCCTTCCTGCCCACCACAAGATGGCCGCCGCCGGCTTCACTCTGCTCTATGGCAGGGTATAGGCGGCTTCCACCCAGCAAGTTTTTATATATCCTCCTAGGGCGCACGACATGGACGACTTCAGGTCGCGCACGGCGCCGTTGAGAGTTCGTTATGCCGTCCGGGACGACCTCGTAGTCCAGAGCACCGAGACGTCGAAGCACCTTGTACGGCCCGAAGTATCGCCGAAGGAGTTTTTCACTAAGTCCACGTCGGCGTATCGGTGTCCACACCCAAACGCGGTCGCCGGCCTGGTATTCCACGAAACGTCGTCGAAGATTGTAACGGCGGCTGTCGGTCGTCTGCTGATTCGTGATATGCAGGCGGGCGAGCTGTCGTGCTTCTTCGGTGCGCTGTAGGTAGGCGGTCACGTCGATGTTTTCCTCGTCGGTGACGTTCGGTAACATGGCGTTGAGCGTCGTTGCCGGGCTCCGTTCGTAGACCAAGTTGTATGGCGTCATCTGCGTCGTTTCTTGCACGGCCGTGTTGTATACGAAGGTCACGTACGGAAGGATGGCGTCCCACGTCTTGTGTTCGACGTCGACGTACATGGCCAGCATGTCGGCGATGGTCTTATTTAGACGCTCGGTCAGGCCGTTGGTCTGTGGGTGGTAGGCGGTGGTCCGGCGGTGACTTGTTTGGCTGTACCTTAGGATCGCCTGAGTTAGGTCCGCGGTAAAAGCCGTACCTCTGTCGGTAATGAGGACCTCTGGGGCGCCATGACGCAGTACGATGTTTTCGACGAAGAACTTTGCTACCTCGGCGGCACTGCCCTTGGGCGAGGGCCCTTGTCTCGGCGTAGCGGGTGAGGTAGTCAGTAGCTACGACGATCCACTTGTTTCCGGAATTCGACGCCGGGAACGGCCCCAGTAAGTCCATGCCGATTTGCTGGAACGGCCGGCGAGGTGGCTCGATGGGTTGCAGAAGTCCGGCCGGCCTAGTCGGTGGTGTCTTCCGTCGCTGACAATCTCGCCAAGTCCTCACGTAGTGGGTGACGTCGGCAGTGAGGCGAGGCCAGTAGCACTTTTCTTGTATCCTTGCCAGCGTACGGGAAAATCCAAGGTGTCCAGCCGTCGGGTCGTCATGCACAAAAGTGAAAATAAGAATAGCGCGTGGCAATATACACACAAGAGTTATTCTTTTGCGAAGTACAAGGGCGTCCCCTGATAAGCTCGGGACACGGAGGCTCGGGCACTCGATTCCCTTTAGAGATGACGCAAGGCTACTGAACCTAATTTCGCTAAACCACCGTTATCGCTCAACATAATTCGTTAGTTTCTGCGCTATTTATTATTCAAGACATTGAGCAACATTCATATATGCGTGCACTGACAGAACATTTTATCCTCCGCGTATAACCTGTAAGGAAATTTTCGAAGCGCGCATAAACCAATTAAAGAATTTAAGAGGAGAACGCGTTAGCGCAATCGAGCTTCGTTCACTTCACCTTCACAGTCGCTAGCCTCGCTTAATTTCTCGGCGGACACATCCACCCTGCCGCAAGGAAAGGTACGTCTGTGCTCGTAACATATATATTGTTTCAAACTGTCCTACAGTGCCTTTTGTAAGTACAGCACGCAAAATGCTCGCTAGGACATAATTCTTTTTTCTTCGATCCGGAAGGCTACAAGCGCAAATGCGTAGCTGCACTCTTTGTTGATGGTGTTGCTGATAATAAGAAAGAGAGAGAGAGAAAACTTTATTTAAAAAGTCAGTCAGTAACGTCAGGCATGGCCCGTCGCCTCCAGCCGTCTGCCGGTTTGATTACTTATTCCTGTGCACTTGGGAATCGGTCGGTTGTCACAGCAGCCACTCACTGTGCAATTCAAATGTACGACGCTGGTGCGATTCTACACTTCTGCCACGCAATATTACATGTGTGAAGGGGGGATCCTCGAACTACAAGACATTATTATAGTGCTTTTCTATCGAAACAGTGTAGAACACCTGTTTTCCGTGCGAAGTCTTGGATTAGATTTCCTCTCGAGCCGAATATTCATATTGTCTATTTATTTGCATCTATCTCAAATTCTGGCCCCCGGAAGACGTTTATTTTCGCTAACAATACTTAGCCAACAATGAAATCACGCGCTGTTCGAAAACGTGCGCTTGGTGTAATATCAATAGTAACATGCCTCGTTTACGTTAGTGACGCCCTTTATAAGACAACTACTCACTGTTTGTCGTTTATATAATAATAATAATGATGATAATAATAATAATAATAATAATAATAATAATAATAATAATAATAATAATAATAATAATAATAATAATAATAATAATGATAATAGAGTGAAGAACAACGAACGTTATAGTGGGTCATCATCTCCTCCGACATCGCAGGTCTGTCTGTATACCGCGCATTGCTCGATGGCGCTTCTCGTTCGCCCGCAAGATCCGTTGATTTGAGTCGTTGGTCAAGCTACCGGCCGATCCCTACGGCAGAGTTCAAAAAACTTTTTTTAATATATATCTGACAAAATATGGGAAGGTAGGCTACGTTGGAGCAGGCTATCCCAACATCATGACAGTAATGTACAAGATAAACATAAAAATACGAAAAATTAAGAATAAAAAGAAGAAAAAAAATAATCAGAGTCACTTGGTACATATATACACTATAGGGCTTATAACGAATGAATGAGCACAGTATATATGGGTGTAGTCCAGTTCATATATCGTGATCACATCGCGGATAGAGTCCGATCAAATAGTGGCAAGGTATAATAAGACCCTACTGAAACGTTCCGTATGTACGGAAACCGTAGATACGGAATTATTGGACTACGGAAAGCCGTATTATGCGGAAATCCGCATTTATGGAAAGCCGTATCATGCGGAAATCGTGCGGCAATCTGCATTTTACGGAAAGCCGTATTATGCGGAAATCCGCATTTATGGAAAGCCGCATAATGCGGAAATCATGCGGTTATCCGCATCTTATGGAAAGCCGTAATAATTATGCGGAAATGAAATCGACGTCCGAATCTGGTGGAAAGCAACTTAACGTGGAGATTGAATGGACATCCACGTCTTGTGTAAAAGCAGTATTGCGTAGAAATTGTCAGAAATCTCTTTCTTGCAGGATAAGGAAATGAAAGATTCGTATCTTTCTAAAACAGTCTTGATGCGCGAATCAAATAAGCTTTTAAAGAAAAGAATATGCGAAGAAGCTACTGAATTAACATGCTAGACATCATAAGCTGTGGTCACATTGCAACAAAATAAAGCAGTGTTTTATGTAATACACAGAAAAATTTAATAAAATTCGTAATTTGAAAAGCAGCTAGCCCTGCTGCAAGACTAAAATTTGTTTTTATGTTCGTACGCTCTAGCTGTGTCGAGAGCCATACCTCAGTGTTGACGGTACTTAAATGAGATGACCCTGCACAGTCATTTCATGAGTTGTACGTCATCCACAGAATGGTGGCACAAAACATAGTGCAACAACAGCAATTTAGAAACAAAATCTTTATGATTAAATAATAATCACGGCGTTGTTAAGGTGTGGTGTTGTGTTCATCTCTTCAACACCGTGAGAAGATCGACGAAATGCTGGTTGAGGCTCCGGCATCGCTGTGCAACCGGGACATCACTGCCATGCGCCTTGATGTGTTCTTCACAGGCACCTGAATACATAAATGATGAACAAATATGATGTCAGACACACATGTAAGCAGCTTGGTTCACATGATAATAACACGCAGTCTTAGAAGAGAAAAGTGCACAAATGAGTCTGCTGCATGCAAGAAAACAAGAAAACTGCTTATCGCATGGAAACTAACTAGGTGGTTTTACTATTTTGAATGGTATAATAAATCCAGTGAAATCTCATTACATAACATCGTGAATTAAATGCTTCCTGTACACTCACCGAAATTTTAAGAATAGCCAGTAAAAGCCCTTAATGTACATTTTATAGTATGTACATGTACATTTACTGCTTTTAAACTTCACAGTTTGTGTGCAGTAATGGCATCTTGAACAACCTTGTAAAGTGAAATGCTGCAGCTTATGAAGACGAAAAATCAGCATGAAAGCAGGCAGGATCGTCTGCTGCGATTGGAAATCTGTGCCAGCCAGACTACTATAGCCCACCCAAACAGAAATAGGGGAGCAAGGTATGTGAGCAGAGTAACTGAAATGAAGTGCCAACAAGTGAGTTAGGTGCATGTCCTATCTGTATAAGTATTAAAGGGCCAGTCAACAGGCTCCGACTTTTTTTTACACCCCCCAAACAAGCTCGCTAATTCGTACAGTAGACCGCGGCGATCACGTTTTCCGAATATTACAGCGCTGCGCGTCACGCAGACCCTCCATTTCGAAAAACAATTCCCGTGCTTCTTTCCTACGCCTGACCAATCCTCCTTGTACGCGCAGTGACGCAAAGTCACCGATCGGCGACTTGACGCAGCAGTGAGCTCGTCGATTGGTCCTTTGCCCTACGAAACGGCGCCTTGGCCCTGCGGTGATGCAGTTTCGGCCGCGCAGTACGCATTTTCATTTTTCTGTGCTGCCCTCTGCCGTTTTGTAGAGCCCGAGACTACCGGGAGAAGCGGTCGAAAGCCTCCGAGATAAAGAGGCGTCTCGCTACTTTACCACTAGGGGAACGGTGCTCTTCTCATCGCGCTGTTTCTCCGCGCCGCTATGACACGTGCTCATGTGGGGGGGAGGACCTGCTCAGTCGTTGGCTGCGCGCCGATGATGTATCACTGATGTCGTGTCATGTTGCCAAAGTGGGTGGAGTCATGATGACGGGCTATGCCTCCCCCTCCCTACGGCGGAGAAGGGTGGCGAGGCCGCGCGAATATTTGAAACCAGCTGAAACGGATGTTCTAACCCGTGTAACTTCCTTATTATAGCACGTATTCGCAAAATTCTTGCAGTAGCATGTTCACATAGCAAAAGTGCACATATTTCTCTTGATAACAATTTTTTGGACCTCGGGGTTGTTTACTGGCCCTTAAGCCGTAGTACATACAGTGTACTCATCACATTTTAAATACCGATGTTTAAAATAACTGCACTATTAATAATGTAAAAGGTGGTTGAGCCGGTCGAGCGACCACAGAAGTGAGCAGTAATGTTGACTTTTCACGCCACTTGGCCTGGCTTGACTGTTTAGCCGCATGAGCGGTGCAAATGACACGCATAACAAACTTTTGGTTGCTGTGAACAAAAGCATAGCTTTTGAGATCGTAATGAAAAGATGGCTGACGTTTGTTTCCGCTGTTGCATTGGCATGGTCTCATCATCGTTATTTCTCAATTCATAGTAGTGGTTGCTGTCGGATTCCTTGAGCAGGCAATGTGGCGTGTGCTTAGTTCTTTGATGCCTACTACAACTGTTGGTGGCAAAAGAATCGCATACGTTGATTAGATTTCTGCGGATGATATGTCACTTTTAGCTATACAGTTTTATCCATCAACGAGATCATGGCTGAGTGCGCGCCAATGCATGTACCAGTGAAGAAGCTTAGGAGTTCATGAACCAGGGGTAATTTTCTTCAATTGCTTTCGGGGGGTACTTCCACTTTCGTGAAACATTTGATTGGCCGGGATGCTACTAAATTTATTCCAAGGATATGACACTGCAGGTGCTCGAAAAAGTTTTCGTGTTGCTTGGGCATGAGCACAAGACAATTTTGCACGTTGTTTTTAAGCGCATGCATTGAAGAAAATTCTGCGCCACTCAATATTTTTTCACTTTTACAGCTTTTTAGCTCTTTCATTTCCCAGCTGTCATGTTTATTTCTCACGGTCCCTTCAAAAACATATCAGCGGTGTTTTACTGTACAGCTCATCTAATGTTACTGTAAGAGAAACTACACGGAACAACGCCCTGCTCGAGTACAATGAGAGACTGCGATTTGAAAACTGGACTTGTGGGAAAAAGGCTCAAAGTAAAGCAAAGCAACGGACATCTCGCAACCTAGCTGCCATCGCAGGACAGGAAGTTTGGAGTGTGCGTTACAAGAGAAGAACAAAAAAATTTGGTTTAATAGAATTAGTACTGCACTCGTAATGTAAGCATAATATGCGCAATATCTGGTTAACCTTAACCAGCATAAGAAAAAACTACAAAAATGAATATTGTAGCCTGAGATTCAAGACCATAAAATGCAGCGAAGGACATTCTGTGAAACAAGACATTTTAAATTGCTAGGATAAAAAAAATTGTTTACTTCTATATTTTTTTGGCCAGTCTCTGCCATAAAACTGACGTGAGCTTACAAAGACCAATACATGCAGAAGTTTCAACGATCTATTGTGCATATCAGATAAAGAAACTGTGTCCATCAAAAATCATTGCTCTGTCGCTTCCTGGCCTGTTATACCACAATACGGCACTGAAATGCCGTGAAATTGTGTAACTATCTTGTGCCATGCACATGAACCAGACTGCCACTGCACTGCACAACACTGTCACAGAATAGTGCGAGAAACATGACGACTGCAAAACGACCATCCACCCTAATTTTTTGCTGTACATGTTTAAAATGGTCATACCCACCCAACCGAGGTGCTTATGATAACAAGCCCAAGCCCACATGTACGGCCTCCCGTAAGTAAAACTGCAGCATTTAATCTGTGGCGAGCTTCTTGAGACTCTCACGTTGGAACAAAACTCAAGCATAATGCAAAATTTTGGCAGCACTCAGCTCTAGAAAAAACTAACACAGCTAATATTCCCTGATGCATCTGTGCATTTACCGAGGTGATGAAGCTACAGTAATCTGCGGCGGTAGCCACAACGATTTTGCAACTTCTGAAAACCACTTGGGGTCACTAACACGACCAGTGCAAAAGTTGACACTACCTGGCTAAAGAAATGTCCATGCTTGCACCCCCTATTCCTTCTAGCCACCCCGGCTGAATTTGACGCATCATTTCTTCACTTGTGGCAGGACAAAAACATAACTACTGAAGCACTCACACTGGAGAGCGTGAAGTTCCTCTGGGCGTGGTCGCCTTCTTCCTCCGTGATGAAACAGCAGCATAGTGCACTGGTTTTCAATGCCCCCCCAGTGCCTTCCTGTGTGTCACAGGGAGCTTGGGGGTCTCTGGTCTTTTCTGGAGCCTACTGCCGCTTCTGGTTTTCCACTTAAGGTCAACCTGCGCAATGTCGTAGATGAGGTCTATTAGAATTGTAAATTACGATTAATTTCCGCATCGGAAGCAAACACACATTTTCTCGTGGCACATTGAGGCATCCCTTCTTAAACTTAAGCCAAACTTTATTTACAATCCATCTGAAGCTGAACTTGACTTTGAAGTTGCAAGTTTATTATGTACTCTATAAAAAAAAAAAAGGTCATCCAGAATAACCACAACTCCAGTTGCACAGGGAAACAACATTAGCTGGATGTCTGGGCAGCTTCTTTAATAGAATGGCTTACACTGACACTGATGGTGCAAATATACTGAAAAATATGCAAAGATTTCTTGATAAGTTTCATGCAGCGCTCACATGTAGGACAACGGATGGAAAAAGGTCACAAGACGACGTCCGTTGAAGCACATGAGACACTGTCTGTTGTACTACTCAAGAGCAGTGCACGAAATTCATCATCAGCACCAACCAACTTGCTCAGTTCACAATCTTGATAAAGATTTGCTCATTAAAGTGACCGACAACTGGCCAGAATGTGTGAGTAGATCTAGGTGGAAATAAAAAGACCGTGAACTGCAGTGCATCCGTGCGTTTAAAGGTCCTAAAAATCAGTCTGTCACGCAGCCTAGTAGAAGAGATCCGATGCTGCACTATGCAGTCCTTATGTGTACTGTACATAGTCTGATGCTTTTATGTGCACCATAATTACTGCTCAGAATTACAGTATATAACTATACTATTAACCATCCCCACTGTATTCTGTGCTGCTTACGAGCAGGAGGAGTTGACACCAAAGAGCAGCGCTGCTGTCGTAGCAAACTGTGGGACATATTGAGCTGCTGCCCATGCATGCAACATGCATGCGCAGCAAACTGCAGCGCACAAACATGTAATGCTGTCATGCTCCCCTCCCGCTGTTTGCACCCTGTGTTGTGTGACACTTCTTAGCAGCCGGAGATCCAAAAAATTCTTAACATGTTTCACGGCACTTTCTGTGTTACCATTCCATGTTTTCATTAAGTTCATGTCAAACAAAAAGAAACGAGCCCTAAAAGTTCCCTTGATTCAATCATGGTAAGACACTCTGAACAGCAAGCTTTCCATTGCACTAAAGAAAACAGCTACCATAAAAATTTATTGTCGGTCACTTTAATTGATTTATGCTTTGAGCCATGTTAATATGTTAAACGGGTGTCCTGCTTAACACAATCTGGTCTATATGAACTGTGAAACAGGGCACCATATGCTGGACGACACACGCAGAGCTTGAGCCAAACATTCTTAAACTGATCCTAGCTTTCTGTTAAACATCCTTGTGCACTAGAACAACACATCTCGAGCTAGTTGGTTGATCATAATGAGGCGAAAACAGCGCGCACTTGACCGACAGAGGGAACAGCGCCTGTACCCTGTGCTCCCTCTGTCTGTCCTCGTCAAGAGCGCCCTGTTTTCGCCTCATCCTTATGCAATTTTCATTTTATAGCCTTGCTCGCTGCATGTTCTTCATGCCATTAAAGCCTGTGATGTCTAGCCCATATAATGTTGTATGAAAATGGAATTCAAGATTGCTAAATTCGAAGCTAACGAAGTGCATCCAGCACCACTTTCTGTAGCCATTCCTCAGGCAAGTGGCAGAAAGACTGATTCTTCAAAACATATCTTACTTGCATGCGCTACAAAGAAAGAGCCAACTCTGACACTGTCACACTGGTGCATTCTGTTAGCCGCTTCGATTATGAGGTATCTTTTGTAACAAACAACAGAAAATATAAGTCGCATGAGGCGACATGTGGTGTGCCCTCCCTTCCACCTACACACACGCACACAAACACACAAGCAAAACAACTTATTAAAAAGGGACCGAGTCACACACAGTTAAGATGAAGGGAACTGAGTGTTGCAGAGTGATGAATGGGCTGAGAAAGGATATGCTATTGATACTTCTTTTGACCATCGAGTAATGCAACGACTTTAAAAGAGCAAAAGCTGTTTGTTCCCACATAGTAAGTACAGCAAGAATGTTTACTTGGAGTGAAACCAAAAACTTGTACACACACTTTTACCATGCTTTTGAAATCAGAGACATGTAAGTTTATGCAGCCTGTAATATTAAGTACTATTATTTTTGTCCCATTATGCATTAATCAAGCACGTCACTGAGTGTGTTCACGTCTACCATGATATATTTTAAATATACACCAGCTGAATAGTCAACAAAGTTTTTAGAGCATTTATAAATTTATCCAAATCAACTTACATCGACTAGGCAGGTACACTATTCGCCTAAAAGCAAGAGGTATAAAGTGATTCCTACGTTACACCTATTTTCAGCAATTTTCAGCAATACAGGGCAAAGTGACAACAGTTTGTTTAAAAACCCCTCTGATTATAACATGGAAGAAAGCACTCTACCGGACTATCTTACACTGCTTATAATGTCGTGACCACTAGATGATGTCTCATAAGCAGGGTATCTCCTCTCATGCAAGGGACAATCGCTCAGCCTTCTGAGTTTTCTGTGAAACTTTTCTAATTTCACATGTCATTATGACTGATTTATTGTGAACAGATTCTGCTTGCACAGCAAAACTTAATTCTTACAGTAATTGCAATAAAGGGCCTCTAAACCACCTACAATAATTTTTCATCATTGCAAGTGAATGCGTGCATCGAGTTCAGAATAGTGTCATGGTCAACAATGCCAAGTGCGGCAGCACTATGAGCCACAGGTGCCCCACAAGTTCCTAGAAACAATCTTTTCTACTCTCCGAGCCTTTCAGCAGTGTTCAGCCCCTCAGTGCTCACCTTAAGTCAACGTTTACATCTGCTTGTCATTCACAATACCTGTTTGTGTGCTGGCCGCTCTTCCTCGCACGCTGAGGAGGAGCACTCGGCCAAGAAGAGACAAGCCAACGAATGGAGCATAGCGAACAAAAGAGCGATACCAGCGAGGGCCTGTTTTGTATCATCAAACGTGTGTAACACTACTATTACGGCAGCGTATAGAAAAATTCTCACGGCTATGTGTTAATTGTAGACTCGTCCACAGCTGCAACACCGTGACTAAATTTCGACCTCATGGTGGTTTAGGATCCCTTTACAGTGGCAAGCTTGAGACATTTGCATTTGTTTGGCACATGATATGGCACAGTGATATGTGATATGGTAATCCCATTTCGAATGTATGTCATGTCTTTATTCTATATGTGGCCACAGGTAACATGGCACAGCCCATGCAGACGTGACCACCTGCTTCGATCTGAACTTCTGCTTAAGTAAACGGTGAAATGAGCTATAGCTACGTGCCAGCTTATACTGAGGACAAAGCATCAAGGGTGTTTTGTCATTATTGAAATCGGTTATTTGTTTAGCAACACTTGCTAAAATACATTGCTGTCAAAGCATCAGGATGCAAACATAAAGCAAACAGAAGTGCCACTTTAAAAATTACAGGCCACACAGTGAACAATGAGAACTTGCTAAATTCGAGGTGGAAGGCACGCGCTTCAAGAGGTGCTGCCATCTTTTCTTTTCCCTGCACTGCAACCCACTTGCTTTACTCACCCAACACATCTGTAGAGATGCCATGAAAACACCAAGCAGCTGATGCGGCGTGGATGAATATCCACGCTAGGGGATTTCCGCCATTCATATTGGCTGAACAGCCCTGAAGCCTCCACAGTGCTGCAACCAATTTGTGAGACGAATATAGTTTACCCGATGTTTTTTGAGTTACAGATATACATACAAAACACAGAACCATTCTATAGGAAGCTTGCACGAACGACAGCGACAGGGTAGACGGCCATGTCGCTGTCATGGCCAGATGAGCTGGCGATTGGGGAAGCACGTGCAGCAGGAGCTTTTGCTTGAATGGTGCTGACACGATGGTGCTCTGTGCAGTTGTGGTCTGTAGTAGTTGCACGCAAAGTAAGGCAAAGAAGTTACAGTCGAAGAAAAATGGTTGCAGCACCTTCAAGATGTCAAAGGTGCGCCTCAACGGGCGCAACAAGATGAAGGAGCTATCAGAGCAGTGCTGGCGTGGATGGCTCTCACGCATGGGCAACCCCAACAAGCATCACGTCTGTCCTAACCGCTTCCTTTCAGGTCGGGAAACCATGCTTGGTTTCGGAGTTACTCTGTTTTTGTCCACTTACTCGCGAAACATATCGGGTTCTGCTGCGACTTCGTGGGGATGTTGTGCCTCCACATGCAAGGTCTCTTTTTAACGTGGCCTTCACTGTTTCTGCAAGTGGGTCACTGAATGGTAGAATTAAAACAATGATAAAATTATTATCTACCGGGAGTTAGAGCATCCTTACAAGCTTGCTTATGCCAAGACCAGGGCACTATAGGCCACTACTTTACTGTTAGGCTCGTGTACCAAGCCACTTCTGACACTGTTGTGGCCTTGAGCCGTATTTGACTTCACTGCTGCTGCATGGCCAAAACTCGTCCAAAAGCCAACAATTCGCTAATGACCGAGGCGTCTATGTGTGTCTACAAGTCCACGTACATGATGCAGTTGGCTGCATGAAGCGCAAACTGGTCAGCACAGATGTCTTTTTTTCTTTGTATCGCTAACAGTCCTTCCAGAAGAGCTTTGCTGCATACAGTCATTACACGAAAGATAAAAAAAACTTCATATACCTCAGATTTAGCTGATAATTTTGTATAGCATGCCGATATTGAATAGCACGAAATCACAATTCGTTTTCAAATAAAAAATTATTTTAATGAAACATTCACAAGCATCGCCAGGTGACTACAGTGTGTGTTTTTTGTAAATTCACGACCACGCTAACAACCATGCAAGCTAAATATTACAAATATCTTTCTTCTTTGCACAAATAGAAGTAAAAGGAGAAATAGCTCGTAAGATATTCTCGAATTTTGAGCAGCTTAACTATTTCTAAAAAAATTTTCGAAAAACAGCGCATTTTCAAACTCAGTTCTTTCCTGAAAAGACCTTGTCTTTTATACCAACCTATCAATTCTGGCATAGCACGACATAATAAGAGCTGCATTGAGAGGAGAATACATTCATCGGCATACCACATATATATTCCGTCTCAACCAAGCAGATGAAAGAAAAGGAGGGTACGACTGGAGGGGCTGCCTATGAACTGAGGTGGGGACATCGAAAACAGAAGGAAGTTGGGAACTACTGAAATACATTTAATTCAAATGGTTACTTATTTACAGAACATCTTCCCACTTGTAGAACATGCCTTACCATTGTTATTTCGCAAACATCACAGAAGAAAAAAAGCATGTTATTGTATTTTTTTCTTGTTACAAGATATGTCCTTTACGCAGTAGCGACAACGCTCTGAAAGCACAATGTTTGGAAAATCTGGTAATTTTTTGTTCTGATAAATATCATGCAACATGTTTTTCGAGAATATCATTCTGCAGTCTAATCAGAATAATCAGAATAATTTTTACCAAGGATGAGATGTTTTTTTTAAACATACAGTGGCATTGATAGTTTTTTTTTATGTTTCGAGCGATGAAACTGAAAATTATTAGACTAATACAAATGCTGAACCTTATTATTCACATAAAGGCCTATTCGTGCTGTAAATATGAACAAGCTGCTAAGACGTTCACAGAACCAGCAATGGTATGCCGAACCTAAGACGGCAATGGCATGCCGAAATCGACTGAGTTTTCCAAAAACCAGTGTTTGTCGAGAATTTTTAAAAATAGGTAAATTGCTCAGAATTCGAGAATTTTACACGGGTCGAAGAAAGATATTTTAATATTTAGCATGTGTGGCTGTTACCATGATCACGAATTTACGAATGCAGACACTTCAAAAACACACACAGTCGTCACCTGGTGATGTTTGTAGATTTATTGTTCGTTCAAAATTTCTTTATTTGAAAACATTGTGATTTCACGTTATTTGGCCATACGGGCACGATATACACAATTATCAGGAAAATCGAAGACATCAAGTATATGACGTTTTTTATATCATTTGTGGAATTGACTGTACATATTTGCTGACCTTGTACTCCTCACTCAGTACAGCTGTTCCAGATTGCAACCTTTATATCATCCCGGAGGTGACACCAGTATGTACTGTACGTGTGTGTTTCCATGAAGCTACCAAATGCGCTCTCAGAAAATCTTTCCTAAGTCACTGAAGAAGCCGATACGTTTCGTGTGTGAGTGTAGTAAACAGAACTACCAAAACAAAGAAACTCTGGAAAGCAAAGCACGGTTTGCCTACCAGAATCAGTGGCAAGGACAGACGTGATGCCTCTTGCAGTTGTCTATGCGCAAGCCATACCCACCCCCAGCACTGCTCCAATATCTCCTTCGTCTTGTCGCGCTCACTGAGGCACACCATCGGCATCTTGTAGATGCAGCAACGACCTTTCTTCAATTGCAACTTTTTTTGCCTTACTTTCGGTGGAACTGCTACAGCCCACGACCGCACAGCAGCAGAGTTACGGTATATGCTCCCTACGGGAAAAGGGGATCATACAGTAATCCTACCACAGTGCGCCATCGCGCCAACACCATTCACGCGAGAGATGCTGCACCGTGCACTTTCCCCATCGCCGGCTCGACTGGTTTAACAGCAAATGGCCACCACCGTCGTTCATGCAAATTCCCTATTAGCACCTTGACATTTTTCTTAAAAAATCACTCAATCCACGGTTAATGTCGCCCCAATGTGAAGTGTTATTGGCAGTGCGGTGATGAATGGAAATGTATTTCAAACACATCCAAATGAGTGGCAA
>JALIZH010029848.1:0-24480 GCA_030522465.1 Rhipicephalus appendiculatus
ATAGGAAAGCAACGCTTTCCTTATTCCAATCAACGTTAATGAGCGCACAGCATATCACTTTTTCTTATATTTAACCGGAACATCCACGGTTGCACCGTTAAAGAGGGGAACTCCGGTGCATTTTCGACCATACTGAGATAATTCCGTTTTCAAATAGTATAAACAGTCCTGCAACAGCTAGGCTGGTTCATTTTGCCGACACTATCGTCAATAATTTTAAATAAGCAATTAACAATGAGTCAAAACAAAAACCGATACACGGAGCTGCTCCGTACTCCATGCTGGGTATGCGATGACGTCACGAAATCCGCCATACAACTGCGCTAGCGTCAGCGTCGCCTCGAAGAAAAAAAATGCCCCCCACCTCCCCGAAGGGAATCGTGAGGAAATGCGAATGCATTTCGCGCGCGCTTCACTCCATTTATATATGGTGGTTGTGGTTCGACGAAGGAAAAGGCGCCTAATTTCTGCAGCCCGGTCGGGAGCACGGCGCAGCGCCTGTTTGTTTTTTTTAATTTATTTTTTTTTGTTAATTTTTTTTCATGTATAGCTCCGCCGAGCTCCCGCGATGCGAGCGCCCTCACGCACTTGAAATGCATTCGCATTTAAAACTGGGGATGCGTAAAGCACGCAGCGATGGAGCGGTGTTTCCTACTGGAACATGCCAATCGCTGCTAATGTGCAATGAAAGATAGAAGACTCCGACTGGACACAGAGACTTGCAGTCCGCTTTTAGTTTACGCGCACGCTGCGAATTTTTATTGTTCAACAACGCACAGGAGAAATCTCCCACCGGCACCACCTTGGAGGTCAAGATCCATTGCCATATATACGGGGTGGCCAGTGAACGGTTGTGCAGCGCGAGCAGTCGGTTTTTTCAACCAAGAAACTCGCTAGCAGACGCTGCCTGTGTCGGCGTCGCGAGGCGAGAGAGGGGGGGGGGGTAGCGTAGGAGAGGAGAGAGAGGGGGGGGCGCGCATGCGCAGTGGGAGTGTGGACGCTGCGGGCAGTGATGCCTAGAGAAGAGAGGGGGGGAGCGTAGGAGAGGAGAGAGAGGTGGGACGTGCATGCGCAATGGGAGTGTGGACGCCGCGGGCGTCCACACTCCCCATTGCGCATGCGTCCACACTCCCATTGCGCATGCAGGGGAGAGAGGAGGGGAGGCGCATGCGCAGTGAGGGTGTGGTTGCCGCGGGGAGGGATGCCTAGAGGAGAGAGAGGGAGAGAGGAGGTTTTTTATTTTTATTTTTTAAAGGGTTTGCGCATGCGCAGTAAGGGTGGTCACGCCGCCCGCCACCACCACCGGATTAAGCTTCGCCATAAGATGCTTCACATCTAACACCTGCCGGCGCTTACCTCCTCAACCTATCCTCCTCCTCCGCGGACAACGCTGGACAACGCTGGACAACGCTGGACAACGCCGGACAACGCCGGACAACGCCGGATGCCTGACATAGCCCGACTATGAAATGCATTCGCATTTAAAAAAGGGCGCGCCGCGCGGAGCGTCCGTCTACTGGGCGAGAAAGGGGTAGACACGCGCCACGTACACAGGGGGCCCGCATTGGACGGCATGGTTCCGGAATTCGCTACTAATTTTAAAATTCGTTTTCCAAAAAACTAAATTACTTACGGCTGTATAATGTGGCACATATCATCAGGGCACCGAAGCGAAGATATGCTGAAAGTTTTCTTTAAATCGGTGAGTATCGAAAAATCCCCGGTGTTGCCCTTCAACGGGTACGGAAACACGTCTCCCTATTCAGAGCCACATTTATTCGTCTGTCATGTACTTCTTTATTGGTTGTAATTATTATCATGTAACACCATTATCGTCGTTGGGTCAGTAACGTTTTCATGCAATTGTTTCTGTATTATTTGTGTTTATGATGTATCTTGTCATAAGTTATAG
Organism: Rhipicephalus appendiculatus; assembly: GCA_030522465.1. NCBI lineage: Eukaryota > Metazoa > Arthropoda > Arachnida > Ixodida > Ixodidae > Rhipicephalus > Rhipicephalus appendiculatus. Next base: position 1,913 of record JALIZH010029848.1, read on the forward strand.
TCGTAAATTTGTGTTATGCAATCCTATCACTGCCTAAATGTCATTTCTATTGTTTATTTCTGATTTTTAGTAGTTCTAGTATTGTGCGTATTATGTACCACACGCATGTGATTATGATGTGCAGTGAATGCTTGTATGGTGCTAGAGGCCTAGTCAGGTGATGTTTCTTGTAACGTCACCTTTTGCCACAAGCACCATGACAATCTTGTATTGTTGCACAAAAAAATCACGCCATATCCACGAAGTGAATGATGATGAGTGGGCGAAGCTCGATCGTTTTCATCCATGGCAGAAAGAGAATGTGTCGTCTGGAACGCGCTTATACTTCATGGTCATCAGCGTCATCGTCATCGTTATCACGTGTAGTGGGTACATTCCACTATACTGCGTCATCGTCATCTTTATCACGTGGAGTGGGTACATTCCACTATACGTGGCTGTCTACCTACCTACTACTACTACTACTACAACTACAGAGGAGGGACAGACGCACACCCTTAGGAGCTTCGCCCCTATAAATAAATAATAATAAAAATTGAAGGACACTTTGTACATTCCAAAGTGTGTTCGGCGAAATAAAGTTTTTCCATTCCATTCCATTCGGCGAAAGCGTCCGTCCCTCTGTCCGCTCTGGACACGGGACGGCTCTGTCCGTCCCTCCCCCCGTCCCGTGTCCCGCGTCCCCCGCCCCGCGTCCGGCCACTTTCATGAAGTAGGGAAGCACCCATTATGGGAACCAGAACACTGTAGTAATATGAAGGCCGTCAACCACTACTACAGTCACCAGAGTCATGGCCGAGATCACAGAGAGGCTGCTTAGCAATGGCTAGGCAGGTGGTGTCGGTAGCCCAGGTTGACCGCATTCCTTGATGTTGCTTGCATGTGTTTGGAGGGGGGCTTAGTCCTTCCCGTCCTTCACCACCACAGCACATGCGCGTCCCCTCCCCCCTCTCTCTCCTACGCTCACCCCCCTTTTTCTCCTCTAGGAATCCTCTACTCTACGGAGCGGCCCCCCGCGTCCCACACCCCCCTACAGCGCATACGCGTACCCTCCCCTATCTTCTCCTACACTCACCCCCCATTCTCTTCTCCAGAGAGAACGGCGAACGGTACCTAGAGGAGGCAATGGCACAGTGCACACAGACATACAGCCACACGCCCTTCGTGCTTGCGGGTGACTTCAACGTGGATATAACCACGAACGACTGGCTCGTCCACCACATGATAGACGTGTACTCGTTGCGACGCATTTCCGACGACGACATACAACCGACAACCATAAGGGGAACGTGCATAGACCTCATCTTCGCAAACTTTACAATGAAAACTCTTCAAAATAACCCCGGACGCTACACTTCACCGATCACAAGGCCGTCGTCTTCAAAGTGCACCGACGCAAGGAATCGCACACGTTCCCTAAATAAACACGCAACCACCACATTATCCGTCTTCTCTTATAAATTCTCATTTATCATTTCAATAAAATTCCCGCTCAAGCTATCCATCTCTCCGCTGCTTCGCATCCACACATGCTTCCGTTTAGCGGGAGATGGCGATTTTTTTTATTTTTATTTTTTTTAATGGGTTGGCGCATGCGCAGTGGGGGGTGTGGACGGACGGACGCCGGACTGACGGACGGACACCGGACGGACGTGAGCATGAGACAGTAAAGGCTTTCGCCTTAATAATGTGTCAGCGCCGCATGACGCACCCTTTCCGCCACTCGGGCTTGTTTGGGTGCTACTGACCTCCACTATGGGGAAGGACAGTGGCCATGAAATTAGCTGCGCTGCTTACGAAATGAGCCAACATATGAGGCCGAGTCCAGTTTCAGTGAGAAGGAGAAGAAAAATTGAAGGACACTTTAGTGCATTCCAAGGTGTGTTCGGCGAAAGCGTGCGGCCATTCCACTGACTATGCCATGTCTTTTATCTTTTACACTCTCAGTGGGATAGCACACAAACCGAATGTGTGCGTGTTTTCGTTTTTAATTTTTTACCGCGAATCGCAGTGAGACGCGAGACAGACAGACGGGCGGACGGACGGACGGACGGACGGACGGACAGACGGACGGACGGACACCGGACGGACGGACAGACGGACGGACGGATGGACAGACGGACACCGGACGGACGGGCGGACACCGGTCGGACACCGGTCGGACACCAGACGGACGGACGGACACCGGACGTACGGACGGAAGGAGACCGCACGGACGGACACCGGACGGACGGATGGACGGACGGAGGGATGGACAGACGGACGGACAGACGGACGGACGGACGGACGGACGGACGGACGGACGGACGGACGGACGGACACCGGATGGACGGACACCGGACGGACGGACACCGGACGGACGTGAGCATGAGACATTAAAGGCTTTCGCCTTAAAAATCGGATAGGCATCCAGTATTTTCTCAAAGAAACAAAAATTGAAGGACACTTTGTACATTCTAAAGTGTGTTCGGCGAAAGCGTGTGGCCGTTCCACTGACTATGCCATGTCTTTTTTCTTTTACACTCTCAGTGGGATAACACACAAAGCGAATGTGTGCGTGCTTTCTTTTTTAATTTTTTACCGCGAGTTGCAGCGAGACGCCAGACTAATCTTCCTCCGTTCGCATGCGTTAGTATTTTCGCGCGCTTTGTGCATCGTGCAAACGCCATAGCGTTCCAGCGCTTAAATTGACGGGCCCTTTGTAAATTCGAAAGTGTATTGAATTGAACGGCTGTGTCCGTGAACGCCTGCGTCCATTGAGACGGCGTCGGTCAGAATGATTGCAAACGCTAGGCACAGCGAAGCTACGCAAGCAAAGAGCGAGCGCTGTAGAGTCCGACGCGACCGGCGTCCGTTTGCGCATCCCGGCGGCCACCTGGCTCCGTGCCAGAGCTCGGATGGACGGGACGGACGGACGGACATGGACGGACGGACGGACGGACAGACAGACAGAGACAGACAGACAGACAGACAGACAGGCAGACAGACAGGCGGATGGACGGACGGACAGACAGAGGGACGTACAGACAGAGGGACGGACACACGGACGGACGGACAGACAGACGGACGGTTGGACGGACGGACAGACAGAGCGATGGACAGACGGACGGATGGACAGACAGACAGACAGACAGACAGACAGACAGACAGACAGACAGACAGACGGATGGACGGACGGACAGACGGACAGACGGACGGACGGATGGACGGACGGACACCGGACGCACGGACGGACGGACGGATGGACGGACAGAGGTATGGACAGACGGACAGACGGACGGACGGACGGACACTGGACGGACGGACGGACAGACGGACGGACACCGGACGGACGGACGGACGGACGGACAGACGGACGGACGGATGGACGGACACCGGACAGACGGACGGACGGACGGACACCGGACGGACGGACGGACAGACGGACAGACGGATGGCCGGACGGACACCGTACGGACAGACGGACGGACGGACGGACAGACGGATAGACGGACGGACAGACGGACGGACACCGGACGGACGGACGGACGGACGGACGGACGGACGGACAGACGGACGGACGGATGGACACCGGACGGACGGACGGACGGACACCTTACGGACGGACACGGGACGGACGGACGGACGGACACCGGACGGACGTGAGCATGAGACATTAAAGGCTTTCGCCTTAAAAAACTGGAAGGAAGCTTGAGCCTCACCTTAAAGAGGAGAACGCAGTAGGGTAATGGGGCCCCGTGCATGCACCTCGCCTTTCAATAGCAGGACTGGCTTCGGTTGTCGTTGGATGCCTGAACTAGGCGACATGGAAACGAACAACTATGCGTGTAACAATGGCCGTTTCAAGCTATCCTAAAATGCTCAACTAGGAACAGTTGCAAGTACAGTTGCGCCATAATTCTTCCTTTTGCGAATCAATGAAGGGCCCATTACGCGTGCTTAAGGCAACACGCAAAGCTACGCGGCTGCTCACTTTTTATATGCTGTTGCTGCTGCTGATTAATAAATATGTCTGGGCGCTTTTTAATGGGTGGGCCTCTGAAACAACGGCTCGTCGCGCAATTCACATGTTTTTGAGCGATAGCGCGATTCTACGCTCCTGTCACGCATATTACATGAGTTAAGGTGACTTCTCCCGCTACATGGCATTCATATAATATTTCTTTTTTTTCAAAAAAATATCTAAAGCAATGGCGTGGTTCTATGTGGCTTGCCACGTAGAAGGCCTGGGTGCGGTTGTCACGGGAACCGATGTTTTTATTACTTATTTTAGCTGCATCTTTGACGATTTTTCTCTCACAACTGTCAGCTACGCGTGCACTTCAAATTCCGCGAAACGAGCTCTTTAACGCTATCGTGTTAAAACGCCGTTGTTTTCTACTGAAAACTTGATCAAGCCTACTGCACTTACCGGCCAGTGTGCTCCTGTAGCCAAAGCACCACTACCCTATATTGTGGCTAAAATATTAAACCCCTTTATCATCGGTATTCGGGAGTAAAATTTGGATTTGGCTCTTTTACATCGGAACATTTCGTAAAGGCTTAAATTTACTGCGGAAGATGTGTGGAAATGGCAGTGAACGACGATATAATCATATGTTGCAACAAAGTTAACTCCACCCTTGTGCTGTCGTGGGTGCCATCATTTGTCTCATGCGCGTAATGGCAATGACTACACTGGTAGACTGACTCGTCCTTACCGACAACAGGCGCACCGCGTGGACTGTCGGTAGCGCTTTCTTGTGCTTGGCATCTACTGACGGCCTGCAAAAAATGCTTCATCTTTCTTTTTTAAATGCGAAGCATTTCTTAGCGAACTTCGGCGACTTTGAGCGTATCTATCTATCTATCTATCTATCTAGCCGCCTACGACTTTGGGCTCTCCTGGCCATATCGTTCATGGGATTTATACCAAATTTGGTATGGCATAACATGACTGTATGACTAACATGAATGACTGGTCATATCATGAAAATCATGACTAACTTGTCATGAAAAGTATGATTTACACGCCATGGCCATAGTTCTCTTGAGGCCGTTTCCTTAATTTGATATATCGAAAAATTGGTACGATGCGACATTTCTGCATGGCCAACACAAATGACAGGTGGTAATATGAAAATCATGACCTGCATGTCATGTACCACATGATTTACATGCCACGCTCATGGCGCGCTGACGGCCGTTTCGCTAGCTTGATACACACCAAATTTGGTATTGCGTGACTTGACTGTATGACGAACATAAATCCCAAGTGGTAATATGGAAATCATGACATTTCATGTGCAACATGACTTGCATGCCACGCTCATGACGCTCTCGGGGCCGTTTCGCTAGCTTAATATGCACCAAATTTGGTATTGCGGGACGTGACTGTATGGCGAGCATAAATGACAAGTGGTAATATGGAAACCATGACATGTCATGTGAAACATGACTTGCATGCTACGCTCATGGCACTCCCGGGCCGTTTCGCCAGCTTGATATACACCAAATTTGGTATTGCGTCACGTGACCGTATGACGAACATAAATGCCAAGTGGTCATATGGAAATCATAAAATACATGTCATGAGTCACATGACTTGCATGCCACGCTCATCACACTCTCGTGGCCGTTTCGCCAGCTTTATATACACGAAATTTTTAAGGCGAAGGCGTTTAATGTATCATGACCACGTGCGCTCGTCCGGTCGTCCGTCGGTCCCTCCAGCCGTGCCCTGGCACGGTGCCAAGTGGGCGCCGGGGCGCGCAAACGGACGCCGGTCGCGTCGGACTCTACAGCGCTCGCGCTTTGCTTGCGTAGTGTCGCTGGGCCCAGCGTCTCTAATCATGCAAGGAAGGAGACGCGCGCATCACGTTCCATTCTTACCGACCCCGTCTCAGTGGGTACAGGCGTTCGAGGGACACACTTTGGAATTGACAAAGTGTCCGTCAATTTAAACGCTGGAACGCGCATGGCGTCTGCATGATGCGCAGAGCGCGAGAATACGAACGCATGCGAAACGGTGGCAGATTGCTCTCGCGTCTCGGTGCGATTCAAGGTAAGAAATTAAGCGAACGTAACTGGCAGGTGGTAACACGAAAATCTTGGCAGGCATGTCATCTACAATGCCATTTACATGCCACGCTCATGGTGCTCTTGCGTCCACTTCGCTAGCTTGATATAGGCCAAAATTTGTATTGTGGGACGTGACTGTATGAAGAACACAAATGACAGGTCCTAACATATAAATAATGACATGCATATTGTGTACAGCATGATTTGCTCCTTGCTGACTGCTTCGCATCATATCGATTCCCACAGTGCGTGGGATCTGCCGGTTTTTCTTCTTCTCCTTTTAAATGCGAATGCATTTCTTAGTCGGGCTATGTGAGGCGCCCGGCGTTGTCCGCGGCGGCGTCCGCGCGCCGGCAGGTGTTCTCTCTCGGCTCTCACTCCCTCTCCCATAGCAACAGCTGCGGGCGCGCGCACTTATCATCGCCCCTAGCAACCGGAGCATGTGGTGCGAGAGAGTGTAGGAGAGGGTAGGTGCAGTGCTTCGCCGCTCCTTCTCTCGCCGTTCGCTCTCTCTCCTCCCTGCGCCCCACTCTCCCGTCCGCTCGCGCCTCACTCTCGACCGTTCGCTGGCTGGGCGCCTCTCAAGGCGATGGCAGAAGTCGGTGAAGGCGAATTCTCTCGGCGCAAGAAATGCATTCGCATTTCCTCACGATTCCCTTCGGGGAGGTGGGGGGCATTTTTTTTAGCTGGTCTAATGCCACGTCATATAGGATCACTTCTTTTTAGATGTGAAGCATCTTATGGCGAAGCTTAATCCGGTGGTGGTAGTGGTGGTGGTGGTGGTGGTGGTGGTGGTGGTGTGCCGCGTGCCCACCCTTACTGCACATGCGCAAACAGTTAAAAAAAATAAAAACAAAAAAACCTCCTCTCCCCCCTCTCTCTCCTCTAGGCATCCCTCCCCGCGGCAACCCCACCCTCACTGCGCATGCGCCTCCCTTCCTCTCTCCCCCTCTTACACTCCCCCCCTCTCTCCATCCCTGCCCGCGGCGTCTAACTCCCCCCTGCGCATGCGCGTCCCCCCCTCTCTCTCCTCTCCTACGCTCCCCCCCTCTCTCCTCTACGCATCCACTTCCACTGCGCATGCGTGTCACCCTCTCTCTCTCTCCTCTCCTACGCTCCCCACTCTCTCGCCTCGCGACGCCGACGCAGGCAGCGTCTGCTAGCGAGTTTCTTGGTTGAAAAAACCGACTGCTCGCGCTGCACAACCGTTCACTGGCCATCCCGTATATATCGCAATGGATCTTGACCTCCAAGGTAGTGCCGGTGGGAGATTTCTCCTGCGCGTTGTTGAACAATAAAAATTCGCAGCGTGCGCGTTAACTAAAAGCGGAGTGCGGGTCTCTGTGTCCAGTCGGAGTCTTCTGTTTCTCATTGCCCATTAGCAGCGATTGGCATGTTCCAGTAGGAAACACTGCTCCATCACTGCCTGCTTTGCGCCTCCCCAGTTTTCTCTCCTGCGCAACGCTGCGATGAGCGCCAGCGTCAACGCCGCCGCCAGTGTAAGCGTTAGGGCCCGCTGCTTCACATCTACACATGGTTCCCTTTAGCGGGAGATGGTGTAATTTTTTTTTTCAAGAAGTAGATCGGTGACCAACATCTTCGTTTCCATTTTCTTCCATTTCAAATAAAATTCCCAGCGTCCCTTGCACCCTCGCCCAAGGCAGGGGCCTCAAACACGCGGCCCGCGGACCTTTCGCTAACGGCCCGTGACTTCACACCTAATAAAGTTTCGTCACTTTGCTAAATAGTAGTACTCGCATTATTTTCTCGCCTATTGTCATTAATAGAGCTTGGTATGGGTAAGCTATGGAGGTGGGACTGATCGTGAGGCACCCCATACGGTCATCATGAGTTGAAAAATCACCTTGAATGAAAAGTCTATATTTGGGAATATGCATCCAGATTTTAGTGATTGTGAAAATCAGTAGCCATATGGTTTTTTCTTTTTTGTTTTTTTTTAAACCTGACGGTGAACCCCCCTTCAGAAATGACCCATATACGAAGCATGGGAAAGACGTGTTTTCAAATGGCAACTTTAGGTGACATTTTGCTCAAACGCCCCTCCGCCACCCCTTGTTTCTACTATCTTCAAAGTCCCGGCCCTTGTACGACTAAATTTCGTCACTGCGGCCCGCTGACTGAGGTAAGTTTGAGACCGCTAGTTTATAGAATATGGACACGGAGAAAAATCGGACTCACCTACCTTTAGGTAGGTGAGAGCTCACAAAGCAAGGCAAATAAAGCAATAATACAAACCGTAGGATCAGTGCGCTTGTGAAAATAGTACTGACCCGAAATGATTGCATTTAAAAGTATAAGAAGAGTGGAACATGCAGGGGATTAGCAGAGACGGGGTGTTAGGTTTTTGTTCGTATGTGCGCTTGTGGATATTGGCCACAGCTGCCGTTTAACCTGCTCAGCACCTTTTGTTCCTGAAGGAGTGTGAAAAGAGGAAAAAGTACTCTCAAACGACATGCTGCTGCATCATGAAAGTGCAATACATTATTGCTAATATTTTCATTAGCTTTACAGTTTCATGACATTTTAGATTAGTCGACAGAACATTTCTAAAAATAATAGCTTTTCTTACTGGGTATTCAATTCAGTGTCTGTATTCCACCAGCAACAGTGAAATGTACTTTATTCTATTTCGTGAAGGGTGCGGTGGATACATAATATGTGCATGCACATTCGGTAAGTTGTTTAACTGAATTCACTGAACAAATTTTATGTGATTTCCCTCCACCAAAGTCAAGGTTTGACGCTACACTGCTAATCTTGAGTACATGCTTCAACATTGGTTGCAACTTTGGCACGTACTGCAATGCATTTTATGTGCGTAATTTGTCTACTGAATTTGTTCTAGTTGATGAACCTGTGATTCCTAGCAACAAAACTAGCCACAGCCTCGGTCTAAAGCCTGTAAAAGGTCATAAAAGGTAGGAATATTGTACTACCTCTTTATGTTTCTACCGAGGTGCATATGTCCACTAGCCTAACAGACGCACAGACATTCAGGATTTCATAATCCTGTGGTACTGTTAGCCATCAGCAACACATTCATTTACTAGTATCTCTGCTTCTAATGACTCAGTACTTGACAAGACAGTTTCGGAAAAAAGCGGTCTACGATGACTTTGTGATATGTGATTCATCTTTACTTGCGCGATCTAAAACGACATCGAAGTGGATGTCGTGTACAGCCATGTCGTGTACAGCCGCATGGACACATGGCGCCGGGGAACCAAGATCCGAAGCCATGGCTGCCAACCCGAAGTGCGGGAACGGAAAGCTGGGGTAGAAGGCGTGGCCGCTGGAATGGCTGGAATGCATGCGCACGAGGCAGCGCGGTTAAGGGAAGAGCTGTTCAACTAAAGAGCTCTTCCAGAGATCAATAACGCATGCCAGCATCCGCAGGAAAGTTTCGAGAGGAAAGAAAGGAGAACTACTACCACTGAAGAACGAGGCCGCATGCCTGCATAAGATGAGCTACAGGGACTGTGGCATCCATCCGCTCAAAGAAAACGTGGTGCCCGAAAAGCTGTCGGGTTCTTATCCTAGAGCTATTCTTGTTGCCTTAACCCTGACTTCGGGCTGTCTCAGGGCCTATCGTACGAGTAAACTGAATAGTCTTAAACTATACCGAGGCTCTTGCGAACGAATTCGTTTCCTTGGGTGGAGTCAAAAACTGAAACCGATGAGAAGGGAGAAGCTTAAGCTCCTCATTATCTCTCTCTTTTTTTTTTTTGAGGTGTCTTTTCTCTCCGATCTTTTCAGAATAGCTTTATTGTGAATATTTCATGCTTCGTATAGTGCAGCGCCCATATAAGGGCGTATCATTTACATAGGTTTGCTCCGATAAAACTGCCGTATGACAAAACAATACAAAGAAACAAACCACCAGGACTGAGCTGAACGCGCCGCACAGTCACCGCGAAAACTGGAAGTGTGGCCTTTCTAGAGCCTTTTACAGCGAAATATGTTATGAGATCACAACAATGGCGCCGTAGTTGTCCGCCGCCGCCGCCGGTGTCCGCAAACCGCTGTCACGCGAAATAAGAAAAATTCTAAATGAGAAAAAAATATCCAGGATGGAACTGGGGTGTGAACCTGGGTCCCCTGCGTGGTAGCCCAGTATTCTACCACAGAGCCATGCCGGTTCTCGTAACTCCTGCGCACAAAACGCCTATACAAGCAATGTGGGGAAGGAACTGCGTTAACATGCGCAACATAGCGTGGTAGAAGAGTAAAATAAGAGGCAATCGTCACAGAATGCGAATTGTGTAACCAGGCGTCACACAATACAAATTTCGTAACGAGTGGATCGTTGAGTGTTTCCAACCCATTACAAAGGGCTCAGCCATAATTCTTCGTCGTCATCAGCCACCGCATTAATTAATGGAGTAGTGGGTACCTTGCAAGCGTACTTGTATTAGTAGCCCCTAGAGAGTTTGCAACGGTTTCTTGAAAGACGCTCTTCCAGCTTTCGCTGTGACTGTGCCGAGCTTTCCGCGCAGGCCTGGCGATTTTTTAAAACTCCCTTTAAAACATAAACCATTATAATTTTTGCGTAGTAAGGAAGCGTCTATTATGCCATCATTAGTCATTCTTTGGAGAAGCCTCATACCCGCTACAAACTTGTAAGGCATTATGTGAACTTTGTTAATGCTGTGGCTGACGACGATGAAGAATTATGCCTGAGGCTTCTGTAATGGGTTGGATCATTCAACGACCCACTCATTACGCAATTCGCATTGTGTGACACCTGGATAGTACTTTACTGTTCTAAAATGCTGTATTACACAAGTTAACGTGATTCCTTCCCCGACGTGAAGCCTGAATAGATTGGGCATTCTGACAATTTCCAAGCACTGGCGCACATCAGTGTGACGTACAACCGGAAATAATAAAAGAAACTGCGTAGCTCAATGGTGGATTACTGGGCAGAGGATCCGAGTTCGAATCGCATTCTAGTTCTCGGTATTTTTATTTAGTCAGTTGTTTCTCATTTCGCGCGATAGCGGTTACGGACACGGGCGACGGCGGCGCTAAAATGGGCTATTGCTGTGGTCTCATAGCAGCTTTCGTTGTAAAAAGCACCTTATGCTCACACATTGCCCACGTAGCTTCAATATATGCAAGGCGCATGGCCTGAGTCAAACATGCTTTCTTCGTCAAAACCCGTTGACATTGTTGCGATTTCTTCCTTATATGGCTTGAAAGTGGGGTATCACCAACGATCACTCGCCTTAACAAAAGTAACATACATGCAAGTGCGAGCCCCAACATTAGGGGTGCGACAGCTGACGAGTATTTTGCTCGTGGTAGGATGGCACCAATGTGGCATACCTCACTCAACAAGTCACCCTCTCGATATATGACGGACCCACGATATTCACAATATGTCACGTGTTAGTATACTGCGCTGCGAATTCGCTTCTCTAGCAAGGTTGCTCGCGGCTGCTATTGATAGTTGTTTAATAATCTTTCCTGCATGTCAAAGAATAGGCAGTTTATTTGCACCTCAACCACTCGGGGTTACGCAGTCCAAGCACATACATCACCTATGACGTGAACGCACTCGTGTACAATTTAAATCTCTGGTGTTCCGTAAGTATCCCTCTCTTGCCACTGTTAGGGCTTCGGCAGTGTCGCTGGTGGGAGGGTGAGGGGTGGGGGGAGGCAGTAACTTACGCCGTGCCGCTTGCACTTCTGACTATTTGGCCAAGAGAACTACTGTCGCTGCCAAGACAGACTGTAACATGCGGCTCTTTCAATGACGTCATTTCGCGACGTTTCTGCTTTGATCGCGTGGCACCGAGCCGCTGATGTGAAAATAGATTTTACCGCTAGCAAACCAGGCGTTAAGTTTTATTTTCATAAAGGCGAAAGAAAGCCAAATACATGACTGCCGACAAAAGCCTAAAAAACTTTTGGCAGATCCCACGTAATTTGGGAATCGATGTTATACGAAGCATGCGGAGGGAAGGTGAGTGTGTTGTAGTTTTTTTTAGTGAGCGAAATGTTACGAAATGACGCTAAAGATATGTACAAATGTTGTACGCACAGAGATATGTTCAACAGTCGCATATGTTTTAAACAACCAGTGGTTTACAGTTGTTTACAGTTGTGTACAGTTGTGTACAGTTGTTTACAGTTGTTTACAGTTGAGTAACAATGCCAAGAGCAACATGGGTATTAGCAACACAAGAAGCGGTAAGCTCATATGTAGCGCTTGTGCTCGCGAAGATGGTTGCCCTGAACACTGCTACATAAATCAACTTCAGTGGATGGTGCTTAACTACAATTGACGTTAACCCGACGTGACGGCTGTATCATAGGAGTACGTATGTAATTAAAATTGTATAGCGGGCACTGCAACCACAACTGACTTTTCACGAACATTAGGGCCTATTTGAAAAGCAGTTCCGAGATCTGGCGTGGTTCTGCGCTAGAATACTTGATTGTCACGCAGAATGCTGGGGTTCGATTGCTGCTGGGACCATGATATTTTTTCTTTGCATTCGTTGGGGCAACGCTGCCGTTATCAGCTTTTTCTTAAAGCTCTCGCGTTAAAATTACCAATGTCTGTTCTCGCCGTTTCGGGGGGAGATATAAACTGTCAATCACCTGTTGCACATACCCTCGTACCTGTGGCACATACCCACCTGTGGTATACTGGTATGTGCAACACATGTATGTCGGAAAGGGTCCGACGACGTACGCGAAGAGATTGTCACATTATTTATGTCATGACCAGCGAGTCATATTCGTCAAACCATTTTACTAACTCATATTAATTTTGGTTTACCCTGAGTTAAGGGGGTGATCACGAGAGCACCGAAACGTAGGCGGCTAGATAGATAGATAGATGGATAGATACGTAGATAGAAACACTAACAGTGCTTGCACTACGCAAAGAAATGCTTCGAATTAAAAAAAAAAAACAATGCACACTGTGAGGAGGAATACGCCAAGGATTGTTACTTGTCACATGCACATGATCACTCCTTAGCGCAAACATTGTTTTGATAAAACTGGTATTAAATGTGAATCATTTCTTTGTGTACTGTAAGCACTTTTGCGTTTCTATCTACGTATCTATCTATCTATCTATCTAGCCGCCTAAGTCTGGGTGCTCTCGTGATCGCCTCCTTAACTTGGTGTATACCAAAACTTGCATGGGAGCGTAAGAGGTATTGACGAATATGTCTGGCTGGTCATGAGATGAATAACGTGAAAATACTGTCGTATACGTCGTCAAACCCTTTCCTGCAGACACGTGCGGCGCATACCCGTATACCGCGGGCCGCGGTATGCAGGTATGCGCCACAGGTGTTTGACAATTTATATCTACCCAGGAACGGCGAGGACAGACATTAGTAATTTAAATGCGAGAGCTTTAAGAAAAAGTGACGTCAGCAGCGTTGACCTGACGAATGCAAATAATAAATATCAGGGTCCATGCAGGAATCGAACCCAAGGAATCTGCGTGGCAATCCAGTATTCTACCACAGAGCCACGCGAGCTCTCTGAACTGCTTTGGAAAAAGACCCTATGCAGGCGTAATGTTGGTGAAACATCAATTCTGGTTGCAGTGCAGGCTATCTAATTTTATAAAGATTAGCCTACATATGTACTCCTATGAGGCAGGCGTCATGTCAGGTTAACGTCAATTGTATACTTAAGAGCCGTGCACTGTAGTTGGTCCACGAAGCACTATCCAGGGCTAGCACCCTCGCAAACATAAGTGCTTACATATCAGATTAACGCTTCTGGTGTTGATTCCCGTGCTTCTGATGGCATCCGTTACGCAACTGTAAACAACTGGTTATATGAAATATATACGACTGTTCAACATATGTCTGTGCGAACAACATTTGTAGATATATTTAACGTCATTTCGTAACGTTTCGCTCAATAAGAAAATTACAAGCCAGTCACCTTGCCTCCGCATGCTTCGCATAACATCGATTCCCATGGTACTTGGGATTTGGCAATATTTTTTTCTGAATTCGTGTTCACGCAAGGTTTTATTCTTATACTCGTACTAACAATACCCAGTCTTATTATAATACCAACATGGCCACATTGCTGTTATCCGCATAACCGCAGTAGTTACTAGAAATTGTATCACTGGACCACTTCCGAAAATTGTCTTCTCTCATATTGTGATCTTGATTCCACCATGCACAAATTTGTGGACGGAAAGGTAAACGCGTTCGATGAAAAATACACTTTTTTCGTGCACCAGAATTGAATTAGAACAATAGGTCAATCAAAATTAAATATTCAATCCTTGACAATCCGGTGCATTTCGACCACCGGACAGGCCAATGGCATTTTTTTCAGTTATAAAGGCTTAAGAGTCTTGAACATAAAGCAAGCTGACTCGCTAGCTGCGGTCAGCTTCTCCATGACAATATATTTAGAGTGACCCGCCGCGGGCAGTGCACAACTAAAGCTTTAACGGGCTCTCTCTAAGTGGGGCCTGCCACTGCTTAGCCGGGACTGTTTCCGCTGCGACTCTGAAAACGTAACGGTCGCTTCTGTGAGGGCTCGTTAACTTCGCGGCCGAGGTAAAGCGCTAGACCTTATAATGATCGAGAGAGTGCCTCACGTCAACTTTCAGGCAGCAAGCACCTCGCCTTCACGCGTTTGATTAAGGAAATACGGCCTAGCACGCCCCACCCCCTTACCCACTCTTAGCTTTCTATGTCAAATTGCATGCTGCCTTACCTAAACCTCGAAAGCCATAAAGGATGCCGGCTGTGAGTGTAATTTCAACTAGAGAACTGACCGCGTCGTACACAGCGTGCTGCAGTGCGGAAACGGTAGAGTAATGCCTCAGCGCTCAGGTCATTAAAGTTGCCCCCCCTGGCGGTCGTTTTCAAGCAGACACGGACGTCACAGCGCTCTCTTCGCGACTTCAACATGGAGGAGCTCGGTGTACACAGACTAATAGGTAGGTGGAAAACGAGTCCTCCGTCACTCGTGACACCCCGTCAAAGAAAAGTGAATAAGTACCGTTGTGTACGCCAGCTGCATGCCTCGCGAACAACCATATTACTCGAGCGCCACTAATTGCATACGCTCATGGACGGACACGTACGCATAAACTTACGCTTTAGTTATGCAAATTGTTATTAAGATGTGCTCATGGGATAACACACAGAACTTTTCCATCCACTTTTACGGACCGCGAAACAGTAAGACAACAAGGTAACTTGACAATTTTGAGGTCAGCGTAGTAAGCCTTGGAAGGTATAACTGTTTATTGAGCATTTAAAGGCAGTCTACATTAGGGTTAACACAGATGACTTGCAACACAGGAGCGCGTGACCTCACGGGTTCAAAGGTTGCGCATGGCTTCAACTTGTTTTTATTTCAACAACTAAATATGATTTTCTTACTTGGGGTCATACCCAAGTGAGAGAAAGGCGTTTAGTAATGGAAATAAGGGCTAGTGGAAGCCACGCGCAATCTTTGAATTCTGGAGGTATCGCGCTCCCGTGTTGCAAGTCATGTTGAGCGCGACTGTACTTCATATTAAAGCTGATATACTTAGACTGAAAAACCTTGTGTAGCGACTGGTTTACTTCTAAAAAAAACTGACGGACACTTTGTACATTCTAAAGTCTGTTCGGCGAAAGCGTGTGGCCGTTCCACTGACTATGCCATGTCTTTTTTTTCTTTTAAACTCTCAGTGGGGTAACACACAAAGCGAATGTGTGCGTGTTTTCCTTTTTAATTTTTTACCGCGAGTCGCAGCGAGACGCGAGACTAATCTTCCTCCGTTCGCATGCGTTAGTATTTTCTCGCGCTTTGTGCATCGTGCAAACGCCATAGCGTTCCAGTGCTTAAATTGACGGGCCCTTTGTAAATTCGAAGGTGTATTCCGTGAACGCCTGTGTCCATTGAGGCGGCGTCGGTCAGAATGATTGCAAACGCTGGGCACAGCGCAGCTACGCAAGCAAAGAGCGGGCGCTGTAGAGTTTGATGCGACCGGCGTCCGTTTGCGCATCCCGGCGGCCACCTGGCTCCGTGCCAGAGCTCGGATGGACGGGACGGACGGACTTGGACGGACGGACGGACAGACAGACAGACGGACGGATGGACAGACGGACACCGGACGGACGGACGGACGGACGAACAGACGGACGAACAGACGGACGGACGGACGGACGGACGGACGGACACCGGACCGACAGACGGACGGACGGATGGACGGACAGACGGACGGACGGACACCGGACGGACGGACAGACGGACGGACGGACGGACACCGGACACACTGACGGACGGATGGACAGACGGACGGACGGATGGATGGACGGACGGACGGACAGACGGACGGACAGACGGACGGACACCGGACGGACAGACGGACGGACACCGGACGGACAGACGGACGGATGGACGGACGGACGGACGGACGGACACCGGATGGACGTGATCATGAGGCATTAAAGGCTTTCGCCTTAATACTGCGCTAAATGCAACCCCACTGCACTGGAACCCGGGGAAGGGCTTTCAGTGATTCCCGTTCGTAGATTTCTCACTGCTCCGTTTAGCAAACCGCCTGGGACGTCAATGTTTGAGGTAACCACGTCGGGTTTCCCTGGCAGGAATAGAATCTTGTTAGGGAGATTCGTAAACTCGGCGTGCGAGATTAACGCTACTTTTTTTCTGCGCTTTATATATTGGTTGCTTGTTACGGCAGTTGAGATACGTGTCTACAGCGAGTTCCGTGAGGTTGTTTCCCCCCTTCAGATGTAGCCACGAACGCACAGGGGAAGCGCCGGTTGGAGGAGCAATAACGCACGTGGCGAGCTCTCTTGCGCGGTCGTAGTGTCAGCCGCAGGTTTCTGAAGTGGTTTCAGTGATTTTAATTATTGCGATTGCTTCTTGATTATTTCTGTTAGCTATATTATTTTACACCTTGTTCGTTTATTTTAACCCAGTCTAAACCATCGCTAGCCATTTTAGGCCAATATTGACCACTTGATTTTCGGCGTGATTACGCCACATGAGATATATGGATGGACCACAAGCTACACACTTAAGAGTCTATTTGTTCATGGTATTTAAAAGGGGACGCAAAGAAGTATATTTTTCATTAAGATAAACGAAATGAGTATCCAAGAAATATATGTCTGGTTCGTAACTGTGGATTACCAGTCAAATCAGGTTAAGAAGTTTGCTGCATGAGAAAGGCTCGACTTACTCAGGATAGGTGTGATCCGACAGAGCGGCTAAAATCATGCTGTTTGCTTGAAACTGGCATCGTTGAAATGACGTTGACATGGGACGAATGACAAAGCATGCATACTTCCTCCACTCCCTCGGCTTTCTCTTTTCTCTTCAGCGAGTAATAGCATCGAACATACTCCTCCTACATTTGGCTGGAAACTGACCTGGCTATACAGAGGAATTCATCAATAATTTGATAGCGCAGCCATGTGGAATATATTTTCGACGCCACTTTAATGTGTCACCCCTGATGTTTGCAAGCTTGTTTAACGCACAGTGATGAGCGGTTCTAATCTATACTATGTCGGGCTCAACTGCTTACAAGACTAAAAGACAGCTTCAAGGCATGAATTAATCCATGCCTTGAAGCTGTCTTTTAGTCTTGCAAGAAGTTGAGTCCAACTCGTCCAACACTCGATCCTTCTAAGCAAATTTAAATTTGCTTAAAAGGATGGACTGTTGGGCGAGTTGGTATTCCATTTTTAAGAAAAATGCGCGAAAAACGTCGACGAAGAGAAAAAGGAACATCCCAAGCGAATACTAACAACTGAAAGTTTTATTGAAAACACGAAGATTTTGAAGGAAGAAAAACACGAAAAGCACACACGCGCGCTCAAAAACCAAGAACTGACGCGCAAATGTAGGTTTTTTTTTTTTGGTTTTTTGAGCACGCTTGTTTGGTTTTTGTATTTTTCTTCCTTCATAATCTTGGTGTTTTCAATGAAAATTTCAGCTGTTAGTATGCGCTTGTGCTGTTCCTTTCTCTCTTCGTCCACGTTTTTCGCGCATTTTTCTTGGAAAATGAATTTACTACAACGTTCTGGAGGCGGGGGGGGGGGGGGGGGAGGAGGGGGGGGCGATGGCCGATCGAACCTCCATGTCGCCAATAACGCTTTCAGTGATTAAGATAGTGTGAACACGTCTAAATGCCCGTGGTACCAGTTTCAGTTCAACATTCCCAGTACAACAATTTGTACTGGGAAGTCACTCCTAGACAATGCACAATTTAGCATCGTGTAGCGACTCAAGAAAAATGCTCGCATCAGCTTTCAAACCCAGACAATATATATATATATATATTATAGTCTTAGTCTTTTTTTTTTTCATGGCACTAGATTAATCTGTTCTGCGCTGACTTATTAACACTTCAAAACAAAAAAAAAATGCGCAGAGTCGCTATAAAGTTCTATACCTGCCTAAGTCGCAAACACATATGGGCTTACTTTTCCGTTTATGCTTTCTGGGTGAATTGTTCAATGGCACTGTAATGCTCAAGTCCGTATTAGGGCCACCTTTTTAATTTCTCTAAAGTTTTGTTCCCATCAATAAACAATTCTAATTATTGCGCTTTCGCGTCGGCGTGATGTGATATTTCATTGGCATGAGTATGACATGTGCACTAATTTCAGCACCCAGAAGCGTTCCAGATACACAATTGCTAGCGCAATGTGTTAATACTTTATCTTGCGATTCAATGCAATGGTCCAAATCATGTCAATAAGTACATGCTGCATTCCACATGAAATAGTTAAACAAAGCATCATAGGTTAAACAAAACAGAATGGAATAGGTGACACTCACAGTACTCAGGGCTCAAAATAATTCGATGAATATCTAGTCCTACTAACTTAACGCTTATACCTTCGCCTAACTGTTCGGGAAAATAAGCGACAAGTGTCGAAAATGTCTAATGAATGGAGAAGAAATGTATGAAAATGGCCATGACAAACTGCGACAGAAAGGCATTCATACCTCATATTTGCTTTCTCCTCGCTCAAAAGCGCTAGTGTCCTTGATCAGCGATGTTGAGAAGTCATTGAAAAAGAATGTCACCAGAGTGAATGTTTCCACAAGGGAGGCTTGTTTCTTCTTGCGTCCTGCGTGACTGTTGTGCTACGCTGCGAGCCAGTTCCATGATGACAAATCAACAAGTCCTCATTGGTACCCTCGTAGACGTCACAGCGCCCTGACGGCTTCTAATGATTTATAGGTTCCATCTCCTCCGGAAATTCGGTGTTGTCTGGATTGTCAGTGAACGTTTTATAGTTTCTGATGTGTTGTCAGAAACGCGCACTTTATTATCGGGGGGATATAGTTCCCAGAAATAGATGATGAAACATTGAGCCACAATTCCAAGCAATGCAATGGTCGCTGTCTTCATTCAGTTGCTCCAAAGTTGATCACCCCAGCAACTTTATGGTGCTGTTTAATGAGCTTAACTAAATAATTTATAGCACGAAGTTGGCGCTAGCAGGCGGAAAAGAAGTAGAAAAATAAAAGCTTTTTGAAGGGCGGCACAAGGTTTTCTGTGCACGCCTGCTTCTTTTTACGACGAAGTGTTTTGGTCGTAAAAAAAGGAAACACCATGGCAGCCGCATTTCAGTTGCAATGACAACAAATAAAAACAACTGCAACCTTCTCAGTCCACCTTCTATAGACCATATACACACACTCAACCACATATTTACATTGATGCGAAACAGCATTTCTGGGCGAAGTTCGTGGTTTCAGTATTTATCGAGCCTCGGCTTACGTTCCCCAAGGGGCCAATGGGAAAAGCTATCACCCGTGGAAGACTGCCGTAAAAACAAGGATTCCACATCCACAGCTTTATACCGTGTGCCGTCTGGTGTGTTCTTCAGTCCTCGTATGTGGTCGTACGCCTTGCTTGCTGAACAAGATTTCATGCACTTTACTACTCGCGATAGTGTTTTCGCTCTTGGAAGAGGACGAAAGTGTTTCGACACACCACTAAATTGAGATTCTGCTATATACAGAATCGTGCACGTGTCTTTGTTTCTCCTGCATTAGGTATAGTCGGTTGCGAGCATACTGCTTCGCCAAAACTCATCTGAGAAGCGTCTCTGCAGTGCGAAACGCGTTGTACCTTCCATGCAGTTCTATCACTGTTTCATGTAAGGATAAAGTTGTATCGTCTTTATTATTCCTCGCGCAGTGGTTTCCGCTTATATTGTTTCACTGTTTCTTTTAATACGTACGTTCAAGTATCTGCACTATTTTCGACGCTGGCAGTAACACTTCAGGCAATAAGTATTTCACTAAACCTGTATTCTTCGTCACTGTATTTCTCAGACGTTATTATTAGCGCTCTTGGAAGTAAAAAAAAAAGCGCAATCGGTTTCTTGGATGCTGAAGGTAACAATAAAAATATGTCTGAAAGAAGAGACGCAAGAGTAACGGTTCAAAGTGGCGCCAGTGTCAAAAAAAATTCAGCGGTTTGACAACACAGTTTGTCATACTACCTCCTGTAAGGAGGTAGTATGACAAAAAGGCGGACGTAGTATGACAAGGCATACTACCTCCTTCTTAAGCCCATGTCTGCGCCACGCGCAGTGATGGTGCGCTCGATAGGCGCGACTCCCCTCAATATATATATATATATATATATATATATATATATATATATATATATATATATATATATATATATATATATATATATATATATATATATATATATATTGTGTGTGTGTGTTGTCACCGCTCTCCCAAAATTGCATACACAGCGTGCACCAATTCAGACTACGTTTTGTAGACCCGTATATATAAGAATTTCTTCATCATGGGAATTTCACTGCGTGCCGTTTACTTATTCAGTCTCTTCGTCTTAAGTACAAAGACAGGAAGATACTAAAAAGGCAGAATTTATGGTGCCTGGTATCTCAGAGACGCTGTTCATACCTTCATAATGAATGTAACGCTGTACCTGCATGGGGAAATTTATTCTCAACACGTATCGTGTAGGCCCTTTAGGAACCTTTCGCCACCAGCGCGAAAATTCATTTTACGTCCTAAACAAGAAACCTGGACACGTGCGAAAACGTTGTGAGCCGGACGCTTTTAACAGGAAAGCGTTTTATGCCGGGGTCCATCACGGCTCCACTGACGTATTTCCGTCACGGATATGACGTTGCAAAATATACACTAACAGATGGCAAAGAAAAAAAAAACACACGAGAAAAAGTTCCGCCACCGGGAGTTGAACCTACAAAGGTTGTACAATAGAAGGGACAAACGATGTCAATAGATGCCATTAGAACGAAGTGGTTACGTGATTATACGTGACCACTTTATTCTAAATAGGACACCTTGATAAGCGATAATGACGATCACCATAATTTTCATCTTACCACTTACAAATAGTGAGAAAAGTTGTCATTCAAGATGTATTCATTGTCGGATTCGTACTGAAAACTTATAAATAGCAAGACGCCGATTTCGTAGGCCGTGTTCATAAACTTCGGTGATCCATCAATTCACCGCACTGTGGTGACATGCTGTCACTCCCGTCGCCAAGTACGCTTATCGGTGCCTTAGCGGCAGTTTCTCGGTGCTGCAAGTTTGCTCTTGGTGTAATGAAGAAGAAGTGGACCCTGAAGAGCTCGGCAGCCGGATCGTCAGCGCTGCGCAAGAGAGGCTCGTGCTGGACGTTGTTGGTGTTGACGCTAGCTAGGCCTACGATCCTATACTGTCTCAGAATACAGTATCTGTTGACGAGAACGTGTCTCAGCGCTTTATTAGACTTGGAATAACATGCCGCCATTAGATGGATTCGGCGCGAGCATGGAAGGCAAACTGAATTCCTGACTTACAGTTAGACCGAATTACGTCTCTTCGCAGCACCCTCGGCTCATTTTTCTTTACGAGGCGACTAGCTGGTGCATCGTTGTTGGGCGCGCCCTCCTGTGTTTCACTGCTCTTCGCGTACGCCGAGCGCCATTGGTAACGAAAATCTTCGTTCCTGACTCCCTAAGAAGCTGGGTTTTCAGGGTTTCGAGTACACAAGCAAGTGCTAACGTTAATTGCTCTCAGTGCTGAAAATGCATTATTCCAAATTGCAAAAGTGATTACAGTGTCAACATTTATAGCCCACTAGCACTCGCCTAACCCAAGAATATCTCCTGCGGAATAGAACTGTGCTAATTTTCCTTTCAGTAGGGCAACGTGCAACGCTCTACGGCGGCTGTATATCCTGGTGCATGTACGGAAATATATCCCGCAAATGAGCACTAGAACTTGCAACTTCCTTATAAGCACAATATCTTTGCGGAATAGAAGAATTAACTAAAGCAATTTTCACTGAAACTAAGGGCCATTTTTCTTTCTTCCTGACTGAAACACTGATTTCCACACTTGCGGAAAACAAGGTTCTGCGAGTGTCTTGCGATATAGTGCCGCTGCCCTCACTATACATGGAATGCGCTTTTATTGCAGGTAGAAATGAATTTTCGAGA